>VZTT01066803.1:0-12464 GCA_013400855.1 Buphagus erythrorhynchus
ATTGTTCCCTTGTTTTCTGTGAACTGGGACCCCAAAGAGTCTCACTTTATGGGGTCATTAGAGAATGGGCTTTATTCATAATAATTTTCCATTCTGGTCACAATTCCATTTGGTAAATTTCTTTGGAGGTTCAAGAAAAATAAGTTTTTAAGGCTGTTTATTAGAAAATAGGTGCTCATTAGACATTGCTGGGAAGAGAGAGTGTTTGTGATAAGCTCAAGGGGGGCCTTGTCCAAGTGCAGTTCATCCAGGCCGAGGGCTGAGGAGCATTTCTCACTTCATAGTGGGGTGTGAGGGGAGGGATGTGACCAGATCAGCTTCCCTGAGCCTCTGAAATTCACCTGGAATTGTGAACTTGTGCTGAACCTAATTCTTCTAGTTCTAATTCCTTTAGTCTGATAACAGCTTCTTTCTGCAGGTGTTGACTACAGCACATTAAATCAGAGTGGTTTTGAGAAGGGTGACTTGCAGTCGACTTTATTAGATGAAGAAAAAATGAAGCTACCAGACCTTGATATTTCTGCTATTAATGGTAAATTTCCATTCATATGCAATTTCTGGTTTTTTTTGTTTTTTCTTTTTATTTTTAATGTATGTGCTGAAACTTGGGGATAAGAAATTGTTGTATTCTTGTATATTCACAAAAGGATTTTAAGCAGAGGTACTAAGACTTTTGGAGTTTAAATTAACCTCTTGATTTGTAGTATCTTTTGGGTCTTCTGTTTTTGTTTAAAGTCAAAAATTGAAGAATAAAGTACTCTTGAGTCTTTGTTCCTATAACATGTGGGTGCCAGCCTTTCTGAAAAGTGGATCACATTTGTTTGTCACTTAAAGCTAAATGCTCATGTGATCCAAATCTTCTCGTGAGTATATCAGAGCTAGAAACAGCACAGATCATTTTTACTGGTACACACAATAATTTTGAAATTATTTGTGCCTTTAAAGAACCTGGTGGTCTGTTGATCCACCCTACAGACCTCGACAGAAGAGCACACTAACTTTGTTGTTGTGATACAGATAAAAGTGACCCCAGAAAGAATTCTTACTCAGAATCTGCTTCAGAAGGAGATTCAGAGACAAGGAAAGTAAGCAGAGCAACTGATGAGGTGAGTCTCACTGCTTACATTGGTAAGGAGGTTTATTTTGAAATGAAGATTTTCTCTTTATTTTTAATCTGAATTAGAGCTGAGGTCCTGGGAGGATCTAAAGCCTCCTTGCAGAAGTCAGTTCTATTGCTGGCAGTGTTTGGTGTGTTGATCAGATATCTGGACACTGACCAGAGCTTTTCTTCCATTTTCTGTGGTAAAGAATCTGTTCCTATTATTGCATCTCCTCAGGTGGATTCTTCTTGCATTCCTGCCCATGCTCTTTAATTATATCACATTATCTTTAAGTATTTCCTGGCATTTTTGTTCTGAGAAATAACACTGATTTAATATAATATAAAGTGCCCTATTTGAGGATTTCATTCAGTGTAGCACTGAAACTTCAAATTCTCTACCAGAATTATGAAAATCTGCTGAAAGTATTATAAGAGGTGATGAAACAAAGAGATGTATTTAATTAACATGAATGTCTCAAAAACAAACTTCTCTCATTGAGCTGCCTGTTGGCTTTGATGATTCCAGGCACAAATTGGACTGTTGGTAATTAATTTGGTAATTAATTTGACCACTGAAAAAGCAATTGTTTAAATACCAAACTTGATGTAGAATATTCTTTTCTTTTCTGAAGGAAACTGATTATGAGGATCTGATGGCAGAGCTGGAATCTGAGACACTACTTCTAACTTTCCTAAGAATAAAGGTGAGAGTTGGTCAAGTATTTGATGTTTCAGATAGAACTTGATATTGAGGGATTGTTTAATTTCTTAAATGCTTCCTGACCTGTAAAAGTTAGATTTTTGTGACTGTTTATGTTTATCATTTATAAAACAGTAAGACTTGCTATGGAAACTCTTAAGAGTGGATTCAGTGCCAGTTTATTAAGCTAGTGCTGGTTCTTAGGAATTAGAGGGATGCAGAAGTTTAGGGAGGGCTGTGAGTCTGTCTGGAGTTGAAGGCTGTGGCAGTGACTTTGTTCCCTCAGTGCTGTGTGTGTGTATTTTTCTTTGCAAAAAGAAGCAGGGGTGGGGCAAGAGTCTTGAGAGGGTCTTGAACTCTGATTTTCTGTACTTACTGTATGAGGTCTCCTGTTCATTAATTGAAACTCTTTGGTGTGGTCTGAGGCTTGCATTTCTTTATTCAGAATATGTTAATTGCTCAGATGTAGCATTGGTTTAATTGTGAATATTTTTGGGATGTAATAGACAGAAAAAAAGGTTGCCAAGATGGAGGAAAAAGCAGAAAAAAACTTGCTAATGTTGTGTGAAGAAAAGCAGAGACAACAGGAGAAACTCTGGGAGCTGAAACGTGAAATTCTGCTCGAGGAGAGAGAGCAGAAGCTCAACGAAGCATTAGACAGACAGGTAAGTTTTAATAGGATTAATGCTTCTCTGACAGTTACACAAACTCATTTATGAAGGGGAGATTTCTGTGCTTCTGTGGCCTGCAGGGGTACAATTTAATATCTCCTTCCTGTTACGAATATCTCCTTCCTGTTGAGGCCTGCAGCACCTGAGCAGGTGCCTTTGTCACTGTTGAGTTGCCTCTCATGGACAGGCAGGAGGGAGAAGCTGGAGCTCTTGGGCAAGGGCAGAGATTGCAGTGGCTGCCAGGGCAGGGTCTGGGTGTTGCACAGGAGGTGGAAATGCCCAAACCCACACGAACATCCCACACTTAGGCAACTCCAGTTATGGTTAGAGCTGAGATGCCACCTCTTAGAGAGAAGTGAACATCTTCTGTTGTTTATTTGTATGTGTTAGCCACAAGTAGTTCTGGCCTAATTGTAAGAAGGCAGGTTTCTAATGAATAATTAGTGTTTGAATAATGAATTTTCAAAACTGAATCTCTTTGCTTTTTAACAAATATACATTGCAAAAATTGAACAAGGCTTTTGGAGAACACACTTGTTAATTCCAGTCAAAGGATCTGATATAAAACCCTTTGCTGGCTATGTTGCCAATATCTCTGAGCTACAGAAACGAGGGAACTGGTACTGAGGACATAGAGGAAAGCATAATAAACAGTTTGATAGGATTATTGTACCACAGACTTCTTGAGTTCCTCTGTCAATAAGCATTTCAGAGTGGTATTTGGTTTTATCATAAAGTATTTTTTTGTAGTGAGCCAGGTGTGTAATGACAGAAGATGTGCTTTTGGAGAAGTGCTGTTCAGTGTGTGTCTCTTTCAGATAGAAGTGCTGTCTCCCCTTGTTGCTGTCTGTGAACAGTTTAAAGAACAATACAAAAGCTTTGCAGCTTCCCTGGATGCTACAAGACACGAATTACCCATAAAGAACATTCATATAGAAGGAGATAAGCAAACCTACCTTGGTATGAAAATTTGATTTATCAAATTTGCTTTCAGTTACAGTGGGTTTATGCTAAAAAAGCTTCTCACAATGTTACTGCTACATCTGTCTATGGCCACTGGAGGAACTTTTTGTGCTCTTAGAGCCTGTGTGGACACTGGGTACAGTAATAATCACATGCTGTGCTGTGTATAATTCTTATCTCTGTTTAACCACTCAACTACACAGTTTTTTATCTCGCAGCAGAGAAGAAATTAACTTTTAAAGTTAGCTCAGTCTTCATATACATCTTCTTTAACAGGTTTCTATATATTCTAACTGTATTCATGGCATTCCTCCCCCTTTCTTTTTCCTACTGTGTAAACAAGTTGTAGGAATGCTGTGAACTTTCTTGTTTTTGTGTTTGAGGGACAGAGTCACCTGGCAGACTTGCTCATGTTTCTTGCAGTATTGGAGTACATGCATTTTGTATTGAAGTCTGGACAAAAAGATACATTGTAGAACTGCTGGTCTGCAAAAAACAAGATTCTTAAGTCATTTACAGTAATCTTGCACTTTAAGACAAATGGAAAACATTTATTGAAGAACTTAGAATTCTTGTAAGAAGACTAGAAAGGAAAAGTCAATTTTTTGTTTGTGAATGTTGAAGGAAGTGATTGAATAAATTTAATGGAGGGGGTACATGCCAACAGCAATACTTTAAACTGGCCAGGGAATTTTGAGTGTCTAAAACTCGTTTTTTTTCTTACATTTCTCTTTAAGATCTTTGACATACCCTAAATGAGAGCTTGATGAGCAATTTTAATAGCTGCTGGCTAGTCACAACAGTGAAAAATAATTTGGCTTTCACGGTTTCATGGTGTTTTTGTGAAAGCTGAACAATATTCTTTTGTCTAGTTGACCTGTCTCTGGGTTACTCCAGCTGTTAATATCTTGTATTAACTGGTGCCACTCTCATTTTTAATAATACCTGTAACTTCTCATCTTCCAGATGAACTGGGAAAGCAATTAATGATCACACAGGAGCTTCTGGCAGAAGTTATGCCAAACCACTCAGAGGATAGTGCAAAAGCACTTGATGCACTGAAAGAGCTTAAAGAAGTGTCTCAGCAACTGAGTAAAGGGCTTCAAAGGTAATCACAACAATTGGGTGGAAAGATTTGTTGACTAAATATTTGAAGGAAATCTATAGCCCTTGCCAGAATATATCCAGAACTCAGACTGGAGGAGGGTTAAATGAGGGTTTAGTAGCACTAAGGGTAATTCTCTTTGTAGCAGTCATCTGTGTTTCAGTCCCTGCCCTGCCTACAATAACAGTTGGATGTTTGGGGTTGGGTTTGAACTCCAGGTGAGCCACTTCAGAGTGCCATTCTCTGACACTTCAGCTGAGAATTCCACTGAGCAAGAATAGACTTGGTAACTTTAGGTATGTAGGAGTGGAGAGCCCAGGAGACAGAAAAGTGAGCTGTAAACTGTCTTAAATAACAACCCTGTAAATGTGTCATCCTTGAGAAGGCACAAGGAGCACAGAGAAGGGTTTTCTCAACTATGGTGACAATAAATACAAAGCTTCACTGGGAGGATGAGGAAGAGATAAAGTATGACTAATGTCCTTCCCTTCCTTCATTGCCCCAGAAGAGATTAGAGTTAAAATCTTTGTAGATGAATAGACTATTAAGCCACTCATTGCTCCCTCCTGCAAACTGCCCCATTTCTCCTCCCAGTTCTTGCTTTTGAGAAGAAAATTAACATTTTACATTTGTGTTCTTCTAGTGGGGCCAAAGTAGGAGAAAGATGCAGATGTCCAGGCATGTAGTCTTTGAGCTAAAGCAGAGTTACTGTCCTTCAGAGTCACTGATTTTAGCTTCATGTGTTCCAGGAGCTTCACAGATGTGCAGAACCTGTCGTTTGAAGCCTGTAGAGAAGTTTCTCTGCATAACCAATACGTGTGTGAAGAGCATCATGGAGTAGATGTTGTGAAACGCTGGTATTTCAACTGAGTTTCTGTATTGTTTTACTACTGGGTAGGTACTAACTCAAAGCCAGCAGACTTTTTATCCTTTTACTTCTTGTGTGGACATACAACTTACCCAGTTTTTCAGTGAAGCCAGCAGCAGGGGTGCTCACTGATGCAGGAATTGGAGAGTTGTTCTGCAGGCTGTCCCACAGGGAGACATCGCCGCTCGCTTTTAATGGGGATTTCTGTGACAGGTTTTCCATCTCCTTCTGCCTCGACAGTACTGAAAGGTAAATGATAAAAAGTACTATTCCTGCCAAATCTGACCTGGATGGTAATCTACAGCCTGAGCTGTAGATTGGTTGCTCACTGAACAGCTTCTGCAGGAACTCTGATTTGTCCCATATTTCTGAGTGTGCTGGGTGGGTACAAAGCACTTTGGAAGGAGCCTGGTCACTTTTAACAATTGAGAAGTTTTGGTAACTGGTTGCCTAATTGCCATGTAAATAAATTATTGAAATGACAAATGCTTTTGTATAAACCTGACTCCTCTAAGGATTTTATTCTTTTTAATAATAAAGACTATTTTTCACTGCTCTAGCAGTAGCCTTCAAGTTTGAATATGTTCACTGATTTCCTACAGCAGCTTTTGTTTCCATCTGGGCTTGCTTAGTGCTAATAGTGCACAGCCCAGTGATGCACTTGTACACACCAAGTGGTCCCAGTGGTCACCCATGAGCACCCCAAGTGCTGAGGCCAAAGGATTGGGAATGGGGAAAGAAACCCCAAACCTGATTACAGAGTGCATGTGCTGTGCTAGGAACATACAAGC
Organism: Buphagus erythrorhynchus; assembly: GCA_013400855.1. Taxonomy (NCBI): domain Eukaryota; kingdom Metazoa; phylum Chordata; class Aves; order Passeriformes; family Sturnidae; genus Buphagus; species Buphagus erythrorhynchus. The sequence continues at coordinate 6,201 of VZTT01066803.1, forward strand.
CACATCTTGCAAATGTTTCTTTGACATCCTTTCCTTTTCTTACTTGGAATGCATTTTTCTCTGGAAGACGTGCTCTAACCTGCATTTTTTAACCTGTGGAACCTCGTTCTGTGATGGTTTTTCACATTTCTAGTTTAAGCTGTGTCTGTAAGGCTTTTTGGCCTACTCCTGGGGTACCTGGAGTATTATCCTTGCACTCGTTCAGACTTTCTTCCTGGCACTACTGAAGGTCTAACAAGATTCTTGTCTCCTTTTACTTAAAATTAGGAGTAAATAAAGTAACTGGATCAGTAGATTTGCCACACCCATAAAACGAACTGTTCAGGCCCTCCTTGCATACAATGTCAGTGTTGTTTTTTTAGCAGCAGCTTTTCTGTGAACCAGTGTTATTTCAGGATATCCATCTGCTATTCTTTTTCCTCACATGATCTGCACCTGGCAGTTCAATCCAGCACATCAGCAATAGGTGCTGGATGCAGCTGGATCAAGCTCTGGGGCAGGAGCATGAGCTGCATCCATGAATTTGGCCACTGGATGGGGAACTTCGCCCAGCAAAGTCAGCTTGGCTGTAAATGTGTGGGCTGGTTAGTTTTGGTGGATGGAGATGTGGGTAGAAAGGCTCCAATATGATGAAACTGGTTTGGATTATTGCTGGGCTGTGTGTCCTCACACCTTTAACCTCTTTATGATCAGTGAGTCAATTCTGAGACTGGAAGTTGGGAAGGGTCATCTTCCCTTTCATATGAGAGGGGAGGGATGAAATTGAAATCAATATTGTAGTGTCTTGATAATAGTGTCTCTGCACAGGCACATCAGAATGTCTTTCCTAGGATTCCTTAATGGTACACCTCACTGCTGGTCTGAAAAAGTATTTTTATTTTAAGAAATACTTTTAAATTAAACCCATCCTTTTCAGTCAAGTGACTTTCTGCCCTTGAGATACTCTTGGATGTGTATACCTACACCCAAACGTTACTTAAGCAACAGCCAGCAATGCAGATTTTCCCTCGGAAAGGCGTTGGAATGCTCTGGTTCTCGCCCCGGGGAGGTGCTTGCTGTGAGCACAATTACAGGCTGTAAATCTTGCGGGGGCAGTAGTTCAGCCCCGCTGCTGCAGGCGGCACTCGCTGCACTCCTTGTGCTCCCACGAGGCAAAGGGGAGTCCTGGGGCTGAAGCCAAACTGCTGCTACGGAACAATTCTGTGCCCGGGGATGTGCACTCATTGTTTCAGAAGAATCAGAGGCATTCATTTCAGCATTCTGGCCATTCTTTAAACTGAGCACTTGTGTAATTCTTTGTACAAATGGTACAACAAGTGTTAGCTAAAGCAGCTCAGCCTCTCCAGGAAAGGGTTTTAAATTAGTTTGAACTGAGACATTTTCTTCTTAATTTTCACAGATGTTTTTCCTAAGTGGACCTGCTTTGGCTCTTTGCAGAAGTGTTTTAGGCTCCTCCACCTTGAAATAGCCACAGAATTGGCTGCTGTCATTTAACACTGTACAAACAACAACAACAAAGAACTTCAGAATCACTGGAGCAGGAGCTAAACAGATGTGACACCACTTATTTTGTATTTTCCACTTATTTTCTGACAATGTCACATGCTCTAAATCAGTTGGAATCCTAAACAAATTAAGGGCTCTTTTTATTCAGGTTATGTGTATTTTTTTCCCCTGTGGAATTAATAATGGTCTCTCTGCTGTAACTTGTATCAATGTACATTTAGTTTTGTTTTGTCTAAACTTGTGCAGTACTTATTACCTATTTATTCATCTTTTGGGCCAGAAGTTCTTCTTGACCAGTTGTTAACATTCCTGTGTGTTAAGGTGCTTTTGTGGGGAAAGGGATTATTTTTATTTCCTCCAAAAACTGAAAGCAGTTGTGAATTGACTCAGGTGGGTGAGAGCCTGGGAGGAAGGGGATGCCCAGAAATGGGAGTGTTTATCCCTTGCAAGACTCTTGGTTGTCTTAAGAAGAGATTGGCAAAGCTTTAGTCTGGGTTTGCCCTGCAGCTTGCCCTGCCTGGGTGCTGGTGTGTCTGGGGGAGCTGTGGCCACATTCTCAGTGCCAGACCCTGACCACCAGCTCGGGAGGGCTGAGTCAAGGCATTTTTTGCTGTAATTCCTGTGCTGCCTGCAATGGGGGCTCCGGGGTCAAGGTAAGGCAGGATCCCTCCTGCTCAGAGTGCTCTGGGGTGGAGCTGCAGCTCTGGAAATCACCGAGGTTCGTTTGTCCCCTCCCCACACCCCAAACCCCCAACTCTTTGTTCACACAAGCTGCAAACGGAGCTGAGTCTGTGCTCATCAACAGCCAGCAAAGCAGCTCATGACCCCAGCAGATGTTTCTGCATTTTAGGCTAATGAGAACTTATTGGATTACTGCAGTCTTCCCTGCCTCGGAGTAAATACCACTTTGTTGGAGATCCGGAAATTCATCCTGAATATGATAAACAAACTGCTGGCTGGGCTGGGATTGCCAGGGCATGAAAAGAGTTCCAGAGCGGCAGAAGATCTAACAGCTCTGAAATGCACCACTGAGCCACACCAATTAAGAGCATTTCCAGTGATTATGTGAGCATTCCTGTTCAACTCACAGAAATTATTTTAGGTTGTTTCTTCCGCTGCATTTGTGTGTGGTCTGTACAGCAAGCACAAGGTTTGCAGAGTGGGCTCAAATGCAGTTTCTTTTAAAATATTTCTGTGATGATGTATATGCAAAAACTGAGTTTTCCTGCTAATTCAAGATCTTAAATTTTCGATGTTATGGTTGCCCCTTCAGATATAACTGATTTTTTTAGTTTATATAGACGATGTATGTTTGGAGATGGCCTGCAGGATATAAAAATTTAATTCCTTTTTTTAATATCTCTTGCATTGGGAGGTGGCTCTACTGTTCAGTCAGACTATGCACAAATTGTATTTCACCAGTCATGTAGGAGCTGAGAAGAGAATTGGGAAATTATTTCTGACTAAATGTGTGAATGACAGTCCCTTCTGATAAGCACAGCACTCTTCCTTCTATATCATTCAAAATCCTCCATTTGAATGCTTTCCTAGTACTATTTCAGTCACTTTGTCAGGAATTATAATGTTATATTACTGTGAAAGATCAGACTCTCCTGCTCTATAGATGAATAACCATTTTTGACAGAACTATTTAATAATTATGTTCTCAATATCATTATCCTGTTATATGCTACTTAGATTACAGTCTTACTTGAAAAGTGCTCTTTAATTATCCTTTCCTTATAATTTCTTTTAGAGATGTTTGTATTCCTGGGGGGCAGGATCAGTCTGGTTTCTGCCACTCTGTCTGGACTGATGTAGTTTCTGTTAAACCATTTTCCTCAGTGCTGGTGAGGTGCAGGAGTGTGGCAAAGCCTGGACACTTGTTTTGCTGTTATCAGTTTCTACTTTTGCTATCTCTGTTTGGCTGTCACAGAAACATGAAGGGAGAACAAAACTCAGAGTTAAAGAATAGGTGTGGTTTTTTTACCATGAATATAATGCTGTAAAAATTAACTAAGGCCTTGTTCTTGTCTGGTGGTGTGTAATAACTGAGATGAATGTTTTTCCATTGGGAAAGGGGTAGAAATTATTCTGGAAATTGATGACTTTTTTATTTTTCACCCACCTTCTACTGAAATCTAGTGTGTACAGGACTTGACACAAAACTCAATGATTAATAGCCTTGGGTTTACTACAGTATCTTTTATGTGCACAATTTACATGTATTAAAATCTTTAAACAAGTGAGAATTACCTTTTATACCTTTGATGTCACAAGTTAGTGACACCACTCATGCTGAGGCACTTAGCCATGGCTAATTATTGATGGCATGGTCCTACCACTTGTTTCCTGGGAGTTGTCTTACTGATTTCAATCTGGCAATTGAGGTAGGGGGAAAAAGCAGAAGGATTCCCAGCTGAGAGAGGCAGTACTTGAGAATTATTTATTTTTTGCTTGACAAATCCCTGTCTGATAATTTTCACATTGCACAGTTTTTTTATGAGGTATTTGGGAAATGGGGGAGGATTCCTTCTCCTGCAGAGTGATGATGAGGCTGTACAAGTGATCAGGGTGTGAATTAGAGCTGGTCAAACCCAATCCAAATGTATTGACACCTTATTCTCTAAACCCCTGTCCCTCCCTCACCTTTCTGCCACCAGCATGGCCAACACCAATCCCCCACATGCTCTCAAGTGCCTGAGATTCCTAAGGCTTTATGAGGAGCAGAATTACGTTTTCTGTAAACGAAATAAAAATCTGAACTATGCACAGTGCAAGCGGGTGGGTGAATATGGCCCATAGATCTGACTGATGAATAGTTTTTATACATGAGCAGTTCTTACAGAACTTCCTTTTAACTCCTAACCATTACCAGATGTGGGTTGCAGGCGGCTGCTGGAATTCCAACACCTGTTGCATCACACTGAATGGGATTCATTTTGGCAAGCACAGAAAATTCCATTTCAGTAAGTAAATAGTTTGAAATTATATCTAAAGCCTCCTTTTATTTTTTTTTTCAGACCAAGTTGATTCCAGCCTTATTTACAGGATTGCACATACCTTCATAATTAGAAGATGGTTTGCGGTCTTCAGAGGCTGTAATTGCCTGAGATTTCTTGTAGCCAGTAAATATCAAATGGAAAATCTTCAGTTTAGGAGAAGTCTCTCCTTTAAAAGAGTGAGCAATTCAAAAGGGCATAAGGGTGATTTCTAACTGTGCTTTTTGAGATGTAGAAATACACATTTGTTCTTATTCTGAAGATGATGGAGCTCCATTTTAGAACTGCACTTCGCTGCATTCATCAGTCCATTGCTGAATCCTGTTGCTTGTTCAAAGCCCTTACCCAGAGCTTTTTCAAAGCTCTTTCCTGTGGTTGACAGGATGGGTGTTTAGTGGCATTTTGTGGGTTTTTTGGTACATTCCCCATAGACCTCATGTACAAGTCTGTAATGAACCATTTGTGGTTTGCTCTAGAAAGCTATGGATTGAGTGTAGAGGTAATTAATGAATTAATATTTTTGAAAGCATGATGCTATTTCAGCCCAAACATACCTGATCTCTGCCATGCCATGGGAACAACAAAAGTGCTTCATTTTCATTTTCATTTTGCCTCCTTTAATCTTTAATGAAAGGATGCCAACATCCCCTGAAGTGTCACCCTGAGGAGAGGCTGGATCAGCACGGCTGCCCTGCAGACAGGGAAACACTGGGGCAGGCAGGGTTCTCTGTTTGTAGCTGAGAATAGCAAGAAACTGGAAAACAATTTGTAGTTACCAGATTTTTTTATTTGCCTTGGTTCAGTTTTTTGGTCTCAAAAAAAAAAAAAAAAAAAAAAAAAAAAAAAAAAAAAAAAAAAAAAAAAAAAACCGTCACCTACCATATTTNGTGTTAGCCATTATTAAAGATAATCTGAATTTATCAAAAAGCTGCTGAGTTAGTGACTTTATCTTTAAGAGAAGACATCAAAATGATTGTCAGTTTCACACAAGATAAAAATCTAAGCACTATTTATGTGTATAAGCCAGGTGTATTGGGGGAAAAACGTTATTCAAACTGCCTACATTGAGGGTTTTCATTTATTGCTGGGGAGGAATTCCCCTCTGAAACACATCTGGGATCCTAGTATGCCTGGGTTTTCTCCAGCAGGGATCAGAGGAATCATTCCTTGATGTCTCTATGCAGTGGCAGATGGCATTTGTTCTGTCACCTCGGCTCTGCTGTCACCTTGGGTTTGCTTTTCCCGGTTTGTGTGAGCTCCGCTCTTGGGCTGCAGCTCTGCTCAGGCTGGTGCAGTGAGAGCTCCCTCTCCTGTCCCAGTCCCCTGGAGCCGCGGGACAGAGGGATGGAGAGGGACAGATTAGGGCCTAGGAGCGAGGAGGATGGAGGAGCATCAGTGCTGGCGCTGATTTTGGCTTGGAAAGCAGTTCCCGGGCAGCGCTCCGTGCAGTCCCTGAGGCTCAGTTACCGGGGCTGGACCGTGCTGGAGGTGCCGTGCCCGGTCCCGTTCCGTGGGACTTCGGATCTGGCAGCTCTCCCATCCGCGGGGCTCAGGAGGAAGGCGAGGAGCTCAAGCAGCGCTCCCGGGGAAGGCGAGCAGGGGCGGGCGGAGGTGAGGAGCGGCCGGGGGCCGGCGGGGCCGGGCTCAGCGCACCTGGGGCCGGGCGGGGCTGCGGGCGGGGCGCGGCCCCTTCCCCTCGTCCCCTCCCCGGTGCGCGCTGTCAGGAGCGGGCGGGGAGCCGCAGACAAAGAGCCGG
>VZTT01066803.1:18515-41786 GCA_013400855.1 Buphagus erythrorhynchus
ACCTGTCAGAAAGCAGAAGGATTCACTCTTGTTGAAGATTTAATGCTGACAAAATCAGCAGGATTAATTTCATCTGAGTTTGTCAGCTAAAATTTGTCTTCCTGGTCGTACAGCTCCCTTTAGGAATGAAGTGTCTCCAGAGGTCAGTCCATCCCATCCAGGACTGGTGTCTTAGGACAGGAGAAAGATCAGTGTTCACTTGTGTGCATTGCTCACAGGGGCAGAGCTCTTAAATAATTCCAGAAAGCAAATACCCCTGGTAAGGTACTTTTGGGACATTTTTGATAGGTATTGATTACATTTGAGCTTTAGTGAGGTGTGTATGTTACAAAAGGAAGTTCTTTGTTGCAAACTGAGTTAAATGTATGAGTGATACCCATTTTCACTGGGATGTTTCTCCTCCCTAAACCACCCTGCAGGATCCTCGGGGGTCTCGGATGATAGAATGGAATAACTTGAAGCCATTTTGTTGTGGTGAGTTCCAGATTATTTATTTTTTCCTCTGTGTACTGTGATTTGCCTTCTGTTTCCACTGAGTGGTGTTCAGTAAGGCTTGGCAAGGGCTGGAGAGTGACAGAGTTCACAGAGTGTTGTTTCCTTTTTCAGGCATTGTCAATATGACTTTTCCTCTGTCTGATCAGCCAGTGTTTGGGGAGTGGCTCATCTTTGCTGAGATGCAGGGGCACACTTACAACAAATCCTTTGAGGTGCAGAAATACGGTGAGTTGGCCCTAACCCAGGTGCATTTGGAAGAACAGAACCCTGTGAAATGCTTTCACTTGAGATGAAACACCTGAAGTAGTGCATTTAAAATACCATGAGGAAAAATTCTTCAGAGCCATGCATTTCAGGGATGCAGACACTGCTAACTGAGCTGTGCTAAGGTCACCTTGCCAAGGGGGTTTTGGTTTGCTGCTGTTGTTGATTGACCCTCTGCTGGGGGCTACCCTGGTAAATCAGAACTAGGGTCCTGTCAGAGCTATGGGGGCTTTGTTATAACCTGGGCAGTGAGATCTGCTTGAAAAGATTCTGCTCTACTTCTTTTCATTGTAGTGTTGCCAAAGTTTGAGTTGCTGATCGACCCCCCTCGCTACATTCGTGACCTTTCACTGTGTGAGAAAGGAACTGTCCATGCCAGGTAGGAACATGTCCCAAACCAAGTTTCATTGCTGTGGATTGTAGTGCAATCACTGGAGTTTCCTGCTGCAGATTTTTCAGATGATTTCTAATCATCATCAGAAGCTTTCTGATGTAACAGCCTTCAAAAACATGGTAAAAATATCAGTCTGGGAAACTTCCTGTGGTACTGTTTTTTAGATGTGCAGGTAATGTGGTAATTGTCTTTATACAACCAGAAGAACAGAAACCAGCTGGGAGTTATTAATGATCTTCTTTGCATTTCAGATACACATTTGGAAAACCTGTGACAGGGAAATTAATTGTCAATATGACTATAAATGGTGTTGGGTACTACAGACATGAAGTGGGACACCCTGTCCTCAAGACCACCCAGGTTAGAGAGACCATGGACTCACCTGTGATAAAATGCCTGATCTGTCTCCTTTAACATTTATCCCACAGCTCTGTTTTGTTGCTGATGGGAGGTCAGAAAATGAAGGAGTGAATATTGTAACTGGGGCCAGCATAATAAAAATATTTATTATTTTTACATGGTATGTTCATGATTTTGGATATTAGGAAGAGGCTCTTTTCCCAGAGAGTGCTGGGCACTGCCCAGACTCCCCAGAGAATGGTCCCAAGGCTGCCAGAGCTCCAGGAGCGTTTGGACAGCGCTCTCAGGGATGCTCAGGGTGGGATTGGTGGGGGTCTGTGCAGGGACAGGGGCTGGGCTGATCATCCCTGAGGGTCCCTTCCTGCTCAGGGTATTCTGGGATTTGGTGGGATGAGAATTTGTTGGCATAGTTTTAATCTGTTTTAAGAGCATATGGGGGTGAGGAGAGCAGGAGACTGAGGTGATAGAGTTAGTCCAGATCATGGGTAAGGGAGGAAAATGAAACTTCCTTTTTCCCCCACTCCCCAGTTAATTCCCTCCAATCCTAATCCTTCCAAAACCCTGCTGCAAACTCCCTTCAGGTGCCTGTGCTTTAGGTTTGGTGTCTGGGTGTGAAATGCACCTTCCCTTTGTGTCCCCCCAGATCGATGGCTCTGCTGTGTTTGATGTGTGTGTCAAAGACATGATGCCAGCTGATGTCCCCGAGCACTTCCGAGGCACAGTCAACATCTGGGCCACGGTGATCAGCTCTGATGGCAGCAAGCAAGTGACCTTTGATGACTCCACACCAGTCCAGAAGCAGCTGATTGATATCAAGTACTCCAAGGACACCAGAAAACAATTCAAACCTGGGCTGCCTTACAAAGGCAAGGTGAGATTAAAAGTAGAGCCATGGATGTGTGGATGATTTCAAGTTGTACTGACTTGATCCCAGTGATTTTTTCCCCACCTGTCATTGACTGGAATTGCTGATAATTTAAAGCAAATTGTCCTATAAATGCCCCACTGTGCAGGTAGAAGTCACTTACCCTGATGGAAGTCCAGCTGACAGAGTCACCATCCGAATTAAAGCTGAGCTCACACCGAAGGACAACGTTTACACAAGTGAACTGGTCTCAAGGAATGGCCTGGTGGAGTTTGAAATCCCCTCCATCCCCACAGCTGCCCAATATGTCTGGCTGGAGGTGGGTAAAAGCTCCTTATAGGATTAGCAGGCTTTAATGTAACTAATCTTGTCAAACCTGCACTTTATAAATCAGTGGTACAAACAGGAAATCAGTGCCTTTTAGCTTCAGCTTCTGGGTTTCAACACAGCAAACACTGGCTTGGTTCTTGTTACTGAGAGAACTGGTGTTGATAACCACCAGGAAAAGATGCTTCTCCAAATACAGCTTCACATGGTAGTAGGGGTCCAATATTTGGGCAGTAAAGATGTCAAGAGATGAAAGGTGGAAGGTATAAAATGGGAGAAGAGAGATTAAGAAAGAACAAAATGAACTTTCTATGCATAATATTCAGATGTAAATTTTTATTTTTTTTTAGACCAAAGTGACAGCAATTGATGGGAAACCCTCTGGAGATCAATATCTGCCCAACTACTTGTCCATCAGCAGCTGGTACTCACCCAGCAAGTGTCACATCCAGCTCCAGGCACCAGATAAACCTTTCCAGGTACGTTGGCTTCACATTCCATCATGGAAACCACTGCATTGCTTGGCTTAAAGTGCTTTGTTCTAATTGAATATTTCTGGACATTTCTGTTTCTGGGATCCTGAGCTGTAGCTGTTTCCACCACAAAGGATGAAGGGGCTGCACTTGAGCCACCAAATAATTGTTGAATGTGGGCTACACGAGGTGCTAAGCAAAACTCCCTTGGTGCTCTGTGCAGAACCTCATTTCCAACCCTTTCTGTTGAGAGAGGGGGTGGGTGCAGGCAGGGAAAACACTTCAGTTTTGTTTGAATGTGTATTCTGTGTGCCTCCAGTAAGGCTCAGACATGGATTGTTTGCTGGAAATGATTGGAAGTGAAGTTAGGGGGAGTGGCTGAAATTACTGAAGACCAATATTAAGGCTGTGTAGTCTCACTGGAACTTGTAGTTTAAATCTCAACTGGATCTGTTCAATCTTCCAGTTGTTGAACTATGAACATGATTGCCTTGTCTTCCTTGATAGGTTTTGTAGGAGCCTCTCTAAAAATGTAATCCTGCCCTATAAAAGTTGTTGTGATTTCTCTCCTAGAGAAAAGATCTTATTTAACCATGATCCCTGTTGCATAATGTTTTCTGAGAGTTGTTCAGGGTTTCTTCTTACCCAAGAAAATGTTCTGAAGGTCTGCATGTTGCTCAGGGAAAAAAAGTGGGTTTTGGCAATAAACACACTGAGATTTGTTATCAGCAGGTTTGTCAGGTTGGTTTCAGACTCTTTGGATCCAAATAAGAGCAATTTTTTTTATCATTATGTTTCATGTAAGTTTAATGGCTAATTATTCTTTTACAAGTTTCCTGAGGTATGGAAAGGGGATTATACACTGCTAATCTGAACACATTGTTCTTATTATAACCTGATTAGAACTAATTCTTCTGTGGGAAAGCTTGGAGCTGGATGACCAGCTGATGTGGGAACTGTTTCCATGCATTGCCAGTTCTTACTGGGTGTTCCAATTAGCTACATTCATTTTTTAATGAATTGTTTCATCATTTGCACTGGGGAATTCTTAATACTTCAAATATTTCATGTCACGAGGCACCTCTTGGACTCTGTGGCATTCTCACTGTATTTAACCATCAGCAGCTCCTTGTATTCCAGTCCTGCCCTTTTGGTTTGTGCCATGTGTGCATTCTGCAGGGAGAACACTTGGAGCTGAAAGAAGACAGGTTTTTCAAAACATTTCTTTGGGATTTTCTGTCAAGCCTGAATGGTTTTATTTGGGAACTGCTCTGCTTTAAATGGCAGGAGGATGAGGAGGGGAAGGTGCTGAAGAAATCCTACTGAACACAAGTGTCAGCCACTCCTCAGATCCCAGAAGGAAGGAGTTTGTGTTCCTAGGAAAGTCTTCTGCTCTACAGAGAGATTATTAGTCAGCCAGACACCACCAGTGCTAATCCCATGACTGTCTGTTCTGTTGGGATTTGGGGGATTTTCTCTTGGGGGTGTTCAGTACTCAGTGAGCCCCTCTGGGTGCAGTTTCAGTGCCCAGGTGTGCTGCTCTGGAGTCTATTACAGGCATCAGATGAGTTACCCAGACAAAAAAAAAAAAGCAGCTTTCTTCTCATTTATTTGTGTTTGACACCTCCCTGAGTGCCCAACTTACAGATTGTTATCAAGACTTTGTGTAATTTGAAAGCATTTTCCCTCTGATCTCTTCCCAGTCGTTTCATGGTTTTGTTTGAATTGGTATTTGCCAGATGAATGTAATCACAATTAAACAGCAAAGACTATCAAACACATTTCTCTTCCCACCCCCAACCCAACTCTTTCCTTTTTTGGGCTGGGCTACTGAAGGGGTGTCTAAAATTCAACCAATTCTGACAGCTGCTCTGTGCCAAAAGGCTTAACTTTCAGGATTCCAGAAATTCCTTTATTGTTTCATTAATGCATACAACCCCCAGCTCATTCTCCTGTAGATTTGCAGTGAGTGGAGAGCTGAACACAGGCCCCTTTTTATTGTGGAGCAAGTCCCTGAGAACAGGGCTAATGTAATAATACACTTTTCAATGCATCCAATTGTGAGGAGGGGGCTCACACCTCCTGTGGCCTGGAACCCAAGCAGGTTTCTGTGCTTTATCCCCCAAAAGCTCCATACAGAGCAGGTCTTTGGCTTTTGTGTCCTGCAGGTGGGAGAGGAGGCCTGGATTGCAGTGAAGTCCACGTGTCCTTGCAACTTCACTCTGCATTATGAAGTGGCATCACGAGGGAACATTGTCCTGTCAGGGCTGCAGCCCAGCAATGTCACCCAGCAGAGGAGCAAAAGAGCCACCACACCCTTTGGGAAGAACATTGACCTCACACACTTCCCAGGAACAGGTACCAGCACCAGAAATGCAACTCGTCCCTATTTTCAGCAAGAAACAACCTTTTTGTTAATGTGATGCTCCTTAAAGAATATAGATCATTTTGTGCAAGAAAAATAGTGAAATCCATTGCCCTCAGTCATGCAAAAAAATTCTCTAAGAGGTAACTCTTGGGAAGTTTTCTTTGATCTTTCTGCAGTCTTTCTCAGTTGAGAAAACTGTAATACGTGCTTGGAGTGGAGGGCAGGGAAGTGTAGGGCAGGGCTGAGGCAGTTGGTTAAATTGATTGAGCTTAAACTCAGAAGAGGATGTTAGATGAAAAGAGAAAATTAAATGGACTGGAAAAGGAGATCACACAGCCCACAGGGGCAGGGAAATGAAATGTGGGTTCCTGGTTTGTACAAGGAGTAGCAGAAATAAAGAGATGTGGTGGATTTGGGGAGCAGGAGGGTAAAAATTGGTGGGATTGGAAAGATGGAAATAACCAAAGGAAAAGTCTGGCTGTCCTGGTAACAACTTTGGGAGTTGGGGAAAGAGTAACAGGAACCTCCCTCCATGTACCCACCAAGCTTCTGCCAATCAGTAATTTAGGATTTGTGATGATTTTCTGCACTGAAGGTTTGTTCTGAGCTGTTGCATTTACAGTTTGCTCAGAGGCTTTGTGGTTGCTCTGTCATTGGAAGATCTCAAGGCCAGGTTGTGTGGAACTTTGGGCAACCTGGTCTGCTGAAAGGCATCCTTGTCCACAGCAGGGGGCTGGAAGTAGAGGATCTCTAAAGGTCCCTTCAACCTAAACCATTCTGTGATTCTGTTTAACAGCTCCAGTGATTCTCTGCTCTATAAACGGCATAATCCTTTTTCAAACTTATTCCTTTCCTCTCATCAGCATTCTCCAGATAATGTTTTCTGTTTATTTTCAACAGCTTGGTAACTTAACTGTGTGTTTTCTTGATTTCTTGGCTGGAAAAACACTGAGTAGTCCTTCCCTACCCACCTTCACCATGCTGCTCATTGAATTCTGAGTGCTAATTACCTTTCACAAAGAGGAGGAAAAGGGAAAATATTCTGAACTCAAGAAGGTGTGCAACAGGAACAAGGGCAGAATGCAAGTCCTGAATGGACAGTTCTGTGCCTGTCAGCATAAGGAGGGGGCAGGAAGGGAGTGACAGGGATAAATAAAGCTATTTCTCTCCACAATTCCTGTTTCAGCACCTCCCAGCATGCCTGCAGCAGAGGTTGAGGTGTGTGTGACCTTCCTGAGGTTCTGGGTCCTCCACTCCATGGCTCCCCTGGGTCGGCTGCTCGTGTACTACGTCAGGGAGAACGGAGAGGGGGTCACAGACAGCCTGCAGTTCTCTGTCAGCTCCTCCTTTGAGAACCAGGTACTGCACAGCAAGGGCTGGTGTCTCACTGCTCTTTGATTTTTGGGATCATTGTGGGATTTGATGGGATTTCCCTTCCCAGGTTGCCGTGGTGCTCTCGGCCAACGAGACCAGACCTGGTGATGTTGTGAACATCAAGGTGAGAGCTGCAAAAGGAAGCTGTGTCTGCATGGCCACCGTGGACAAGAGTGTCTACCTGCTCAAGCCAGGCTTCCAGCTCACAGCCAGCCAGGTAGAGGCAGCTTTAAGCACTGCTGTCCTTTCCTCCCTCCTGTGGAAGTGAAGCTTTCTCACTCCTCACCCGCTGGAGGAAGCAGCCAAGGGCAGCAGCCCGTGCCCTTTGCCTGCAGGTGTTCCAGGAGCTTGCAGAGTATGATGTGTCTGATGCTTTTGGAGCTCCGAAGGAAGAAGGGCACTTCTGGTGGCCGGGCATGTCCTCACGGAGGCGCCGCCGATCTTCAGTGTTCCCCTGGCACTGGGACATCACCAAGGACGCTCGCTTCGCCTTCACAGTAGGCAGAACCTCCTCCCTCCTCTGCTTCCCTGTTTGCAGGGGCATTTTCAGCTCGTGTGGGTTTTCCCCACATCATTGCTGTTTCTCCAGAGTGGGTAGGACGAAAAGTAATTTTTGAGAGCAGAGTACGTTGTTCTAGCAAAGATATTTGAGGAATGTGGTTTGATTTTTGGCCAGTCTTGGGAGGGCCAGTTATCCTGCTGGGTGAAGGAATTTGTGCTGATGCTCTGGAGAACCAGACAGGGACCAGAAGGTTCCTCCAGGCATGGGTGAGCTTGCAGGTCTCTTCTACACCACTCCAACAGGCAAGCAAGGTGGAATGTGAATCTTTCCTTGTAGCCTTTTGGACTGTCCTTTGGAAAAAATTTCAATTTCTTTTCTGCCCTGACTCTCCCAGCTTCTGTTGCCATCTGCATGAAAGACCTTTATATCCTTGATCAGGTTACTACTTAAATGCAATATATTTATAGTTACTTAGTGTGTTTCCATAGTTAAACCTGGCCAGATTTTAAAAATCTGATTTCCTTTGATCTGTGCTGTGCATTTGAATCAAGTTGCAAGTTGAACATTTAAAACAAATTGGTTTTTTTAAATGCACTCATGCACTAATTCATTTCTTCATTGCTTTGCATACTAACAGTGCAGCCTTTTGAGCTGAAAAGGTCATTTGTAGCTCTTAAGACACTGCTATTTCCATTAGCTTTTTGCTTTTTTTTTTTGTTTAAATGAGTGTTCCCTCATCTATTTGAGAAGTTCTGCTTGTTTGCCTCTTTCTTCCTTCCTACATTTGCACAGTGGAGTCCATCCACCCTTTCAGGCTCTGCTCACATCCCTTCTTTGCACTGCAGGTGTACCCCTGCTCCCTGAGACAAGGAGATGCCACGTGAAAGGCTGAGCTGTAAATGTTTGATGTTCTTTACAGCATCTTCTCCTATTGCTCCTCTGAAATGCAGACTGCTGTGAGCCAGTGTCACAGCTCTGATCTTTTTAATCCACAGAGCTGCTGATAATGATGATCCTTGCTTCCTACAGATCCCTCATCTCTTCATTCTTTGTCCTTCCTCTGATTTTACCTAAATTGGTTTATTATGTCGCTTTAAACCCCAGAGAGTTTCACACATTCCCCCAGTGCCTCAATCTCTTAATTACAAACTCTAAATCCTCATTTTTGTCCACTGCTGCTTCTCCTCCTGGGGTCTGAGGGAGTTTTTGCTCTGATGCAGCTTTTTTTGTCCTTACTGAGAGCAGTAAACTCTTGGGCAAAGGTTCATTTTTGGGGGGCTGGTGTGAATGCAGGGGCTGCACACAGTGCTGGGGGTGTGGCAGAGAACAAAGCTCATTCTCCTGTGCTGGGGGGAGCTGCTGTCTCTTATGAATGAGAGCATTTAGGTGACAAAGCTGGCAGCTTCCTCAGGAGCTCTGAGTGGACATTTTTCATTTTGCTTGGCATCCCTGGCAGGGCAGAGCTGGTGATGCCTGGTGTGAGAGCTGCCTGCTCACTGCAGCAGAGCACACTGGAAACTTTTAGGAAGGGTGAGAAGCTGTAATGTTGTATTCTAGGGGAAAAATACATGTAATGATTTTTATTTTTATCTGTCACACTTGCCCAGTAGTGTTAGATACTGATTTAAATGCATTTTCCAAGCAGACAAGAGCTTTCTCATAAAGCCTCTGCCTATACACCTTCACATTTACACTCATTTTAATACCAAGCTTTAAAAAAACCCTCAAGATTCAATTATGATTTCCCTTGTAAATGTGGAAATAGGATTGAGGGATTCTATTAAAAAAAATCAGTGCACATGTGATTATTTTTCTTTAATTCTTCTTATTTATTTCTTTTTTTTTCCTTGCTGGTTTTTGTTTTGTGGTGTTGATTTTTCATTATCTAGGAAACTGGCTTGGTGGTGATGACTGACATAGTCAGCCTGAACCACAGGCAGAATGGAGGGATGTACACAGATGAGGCTGTCCCAGCCTTCCAGCCACACACTGGCACCTTGGTGGCCACCATGCATTCCAAAATAGCACCAAGGTAACATTTGGGGTTTAATATCTATTGTCTGTGTTACTCCTGGCTGGTTTTTTTCTCTATTCTCAGCTGTTTTCCACCTCCATGCCCCCAGGTTTAAGCAAGGCAGTGATGGGGAAATCCTTCCAATGGTTTGGTAGATGTAAAAAAAATTTAACTGATGCTGTTTTGTTAAATTCCATTTAATTCTGGAAAAATGACATATGCAACGAGTCCTAAATTAACATTTTGAAGAACATTTCTTTGCAATTTGCTGTGAATTTCTTGGAATATTTGCAAGCTACAGCTGTTTTTGCAGAGTCACTCATTGCTCATGATTTGGACCATTAGCTGGTGGTCAAAATCCACAGAATGAGGGTCTGCATGAAGGAAAGGTTGTGAAGCACCATGAGAGATGCTGCACCTTCCCTCTGCATCCTGAACTCCCTGGAAGCCTCTCTAAGCAGAGGAAGTTCTGGGGTTAGTTAAGAAATAGATAACCAAGCATAACAGGTATAGAAAAGCTGATTTAAATAATTAAAGTATTAGAGATCAAGACAATTCAAAGAGAAGGGATGGAGAAGGATATGGAGGAGTGATTGCAGTGACTGCTGTTGGAAGTCATGTATTTGTTGTATTTGTTCCCCTTGATTCCATTTGGTGAAAGAATTTGGATCACAAACCAATTTTATTTTAGATTGCATTATTTCTGCTAGCTTCAAAGGTTAGCTTACTTGTACCATTTTTTAGATTTTTGTTTCTGTGTGCAGAGTGTGTGTGCACACAAAGGGATTGTTTCAAAACAAAAAGTGTAATTTGTGCTATGAGTGATCACCCATTCACTCCTTAATGAGTCTGCACCAGCCAGAGTTTTGGTCATGTGAGCCAGAGTCAGGTGAAAACTCTGGTTTATCAATGACTGCTGAAAATACCTTATGAAAACAATCAGTTTGCAAGGATTTATTTCTTTTTATAGCAGAGCAGAGAAGAGGAAAAGAACCTTCTTCCCTGAGACATGGATTTGGCACTGCCTCAATGTCAGGTATTGACATTAATAATATCCAGAGGGTTGTGTTCTTTTCAGCTACAGAAAACAAAGCTCTTTAAAATCTAATGTTACACTGGCATTTTGTGATTTTTAAAAATTTTTTCTTTTTATTTTTTCCCCCCATTGTTGTTTTTCTTCATTACCACTTCAATCTCTGCAACATTTCCTCTGTCCTGAAGTGTGTTCCCTTGCTTCAAGCTGAACCTGCCAGTTGTGTCTGCATTGATTCTCTATTGATTGCTTTTCAAATTTCACAGAGCCCTTCTTTATCTGTCATCTCCTGCCAGAACATCTCCCCCAGACCTCAATCTGCTGCCTCATAAATCCTGGTTTCCTCTGGCTACAGCTGGAACTAAAAAAAAATTACTAAAGAGATAACTAATCCATCCCACAACAGCACATCTAGGATAATTTGAAGCAATTATTAAAAGGCTTCTCCAGGTTTGCAAGGAAATTTCATTCTCAATAAATGATGGTAAATTAAATTTGGCAGGAACTTGGAGCAAGTGTATTCAAATCTGTTCAATTGAGCATGAAATATGCTTTGTAGAAATACACAAAGAATTCCAGAAGTGCCCGTTTGGGCCTCAGCAGGCTGGGGCAGTTAATTATAAGTGGGAGAGTGTGGAATAAAAAGCTGCAGATTGCATTTTCTCCACTTCATTTCATTAGAAACAACTGAGTTGGAGCATTCCTTAATTTCCACTCTCTTGAACAGGAAGAATTTATTTTTTTTCTTCTACCATTTATAATTATAATATACAATCCTTAAAAAAAAAACAAAAAAAAAAGAAAAGAGAGAGAGAGAAACAAAAGCCTAATGTCAGCTTCCCAAACCAATTCTAAAAATTCCTAGAGCCTGGCTGGAGGGTCTAATGGCTGGAAATGAGTGTGTACTTTGGCCCTGTGCCCAGAAGAGTAAGTGCCCTCATGTGTGAAAATAATGTTAATGCTGGTTATGGGCTGAAATCCCAGTGGAAAGAACATCAGCTGCAACAAATTGTCCGGTTAAACAGGCTGGAATATTGCCAGCCCTGGAGCCAGGACACCCTTCCACCCTTCTGCTGGTCCTCAGGGTGAGCATCAGTGCAGGTCTGAGCTGCAGAGCTCCAGCCAGGTGAGGACACAAGTGTTAGGGAGCCAGTCTGCTTGAAAGGACTTAAAATAACTTCAACCTTTAAGGAAGTTTAGATTGGATATCAGGAAAAAATCTTTCTCTGAGGGGGATGAAGCCCTGGCACAGGGTGCCCAGAGCAGCTGTGGCTGCCCCTGGATCCCTGGCAGTGCCCAGGGCCAGGTTGGACACTGGGGCTTGGAGCAGCCTGGGACAGTGGGAGGTGTCCCTGCCATGGCAGGGGTGGCACTGGATGGGCTTTAGAGTCTCTTCTGACCCAAAACATTCCATATTTCCGTGGTACAAATGCATTTCTCAAGGCTTTTCCCTCTGGAGTTTGAGCTGGGGGAACCACATTTCACCAGCCAGTGCTTGGAGTCTGACTGAACTCATAAAAAGCACAGTGATGTCCACTTTTTTTTTTATCGTCGTGATCCCTCCCCTTTGTAACACAAACACAGAGATGAGTCCCTGATGAGCTGCCTGGCTCCTGACAGGAACAACAGCTTCAGGCTCACTGAGAATTCATTTAGAGGAGCAAAGCAAAGGTGCTCCAGTGGTGCCTCAAGAGTGAACAAACTTCATGTGAAGAGCAGTGGAAATGCAGCTCTTGGGTGTGTTCTGGGTGTGCATCAGGCACCTCTGCAGATGAGGACAGAGGACTCCCATTCTCATTTTCCATGCCCCCAAAAGCACACAGAGCTGGCAGCATGTGTGCCATTCTCTGGGGAATAAATAAGGACTCAAGAGAAAACAACTTTAGGGTGTACTCACAACTGCACCAATCATCCTGCCAGCTGAGCCATGAAACAGCTTTTGTTCTTGTGTTAGAGGAAATGTTTTCTGTTCCAGGCAGGGCCAAAGCTGCTTTGCAGGAGGGAAATAGCAAAGTCTGAACAACAAAACTGAATTTCTGTTATTACAAAGAATGGAAGAAGATACCAGGTTTATGATATCCCATTGTGCTATGCACAGGAAAGCTAAATACTCAGATTTTATTTTTAATAATTAATTTCAATCCTCATTGAAAGAAAATGATAGGTTTGGAAATTTTCTAAGTCAGTCATTCCAAAACTGGGCGAACCAAAATGTTTCTGAACCAAAACAAGCAGTTGCTGAGCTGGATGTTTAGAAAGTTTCTCATTTGTCCTTGTGGAGTCTGCAGTGTGGCAATGGACACAGGGACAATGAGTTCCTACAAAAAACACTTTTATTTCTCTAGCTATTAAATCAATTATTGTTTTTATCCAAGACTTTGGTCTGGGATTGTTTCTTGTCTTTCTTTTTGAATTTTGGGATTTGTTTCAGAGTTTTATTTAGATTTTTTTTTTTGACTTAGTGTAGATATTCACCTCTAAGAAAAGTGACTTGGAAATGAGGCTGCAAATGAAGTTTTTAAGCCAGGAAGAATTTGTTTTTTGCAGAAGTAACTATTTGCTTTTCTGCTGCTTATAAATATTTGCACGTCTCAAAACTGATAGAAAATACAGAGCCTTTTGTAAAGCACAAAGCAGATGATGCTATCTAATAAACCTATCTATAAATCTGGATCTGGAGGGAATTCCCCAAAATATTTGGGAGCTTCATTAAAAATCATCTAATTAACGTGATCAACCCAATTTTTCTGTGTTCCTTTGGCAGTAAGAGCTCGGGGGAAGCCCAGCTGCAGGTGGTGGTGCCCGACTCCATCACCACGTGGATCACTGAGGCTGTGGCTCTGGCTGAGGACAAGGGGCTGGGCATTGCCAGCCAGGCAGAGCTGAAGACCTTCAAACCTTTCTTCATCGACTTCACCCTGCCCTACCACGTCATCCGGGGCGAGCAGACCAAGATCCCCCTCACTGTCTACAACTACCTGGCCCTGTGTGCAGAGGTGACAGCTCAGCCCTCACCCCTGGGGCATCAGAACTGCCACTCCTCTGATCTATCTGATCACTTCTCACAGTAGAGAAGGTGCCAGGCTAACAGAGAGGTCAGCTCAGCAGAGGTGCTCTGAGGAGATAAATATTGCTTTTGTTATCTCAAAGTGTCATCACTTTATTTAGTTTTCGTTTGAGACACATGTAGTAGGCCTAAGTGTCTTGCAGCACTTAAGAAAAGCAAATGTTGACAAAGGCAGGGAAGAAATTTGGAATCTTGTGCTGGACCACAAAGAAGAATTTCCTTCATGATCAAAAAGCTGCCAAAAATAGTTTATTTTGAAGGATTTTTTTCCCCAAACAAATTCCATCTCCCTTGATGTTTTCTTCTCACTCCCCGTGTTCCCAGCCCCAGCAACATCTCCCAGAAATACTTTTAGAATTGCTGAGCTGAAAGTACTGCCCTCAGTCAAATCCACAGCTAGAAACTTTGAAGAATGAATAATCTGAAATTTTTATGAAGGATTCAGTGGGTTTCACATCATTCACTGATCATAGATCAGTTTGGCTTTGCAGCTGATATTTCCAATAAATGACATTTCCAAAACTTTCACAGGTCCACGTGAAGATTTCTGTCCCAAAAGGCATCAAGTTTGTTGGGCACCCTGGGAAGCACCACCTGACCAGGAAGAAATGTGTGGCCCCTGGGGAAGCCAAGCCCACCTCCATCGTCCTGTCCTTCAACGAGCTGGGGCTGAGCAACATCACTGGTACAGAGCAGCCTGAAGGGGTTTTACAACTGTTTCTTCTTATTCTTCTCTCAGGAGAAAATTATTATTTCCCTCTTGCCCCAGTTCCTTCATTCCACTTGCTGCCAGCTTGGCTTTTCAGCCTCATTCATTGTAGGAACCAATTCCTTGCCTGGGATGCACAGAATGTCCAAACAAACATCAGGACATTCTCTGGTCATCAGTTTTCCTGTTGTGATATTTGCTCGTGCAAGGTTGGGACTTTTACATTTCCCTGAAGAGATCAGAGGAAATTTTTAAACAAGAGAATAACAACAAATTCTGTGCAAAAAATCCCAGTAAAAACTGTGCAACACCCAAAACTAGGAAAGGGTTTTTCTGTTGATTGTTCAAATATTGCCTAGTTTTAGATGTGCTCACTCAGATATGGATAAAGAGAATAAGAGAGGTAATTACAGCACTTGATGTACTGTTAATCAACTGCTTCTAATTAGTTTGGATCTCTTTAACTTCTAGAGATCTTCCTATCTCAAAATCTCTGCTGCTTTTCCCTTCTGTTCTTTAGCAAAAGCTTTTGCCTATAGTGGGACCAACTGCTGTCAGGAGGGGATGCAGACCCTGAAGAGTGGCAAACACTCAGAGGACTCTTACATGGACAAAAGGACCCCTGTGGGGATGGATTATGTTCGCAGCAGTGTCATTATTGAGGTGAGAAAACAGGAATTTATGATCATTCTGGGAAAAAACTGCTTGGACAAATCATGAAATCAAACGTGAATAGGTTTATAAAGATCCTCAATTGATTTATGGTGTGTTAGGGAGATTGGAAATAATCAGCTTTAGTGGTACTTGTACAGAAAGAGCCCATTTGAGCTCCTCTGGTGAATCTTCACTGGTCAGGAGAAAAAGCAATGGAAATTTTATGGGATAAGCCTGCCTAGTTAATCTAAGAAATATGTTAAAATAGAAGGTTCTCTGGCAGTGGTTTGCACTGCTCTAGCAACAGAACACAGTGCCATCACTTTTCTAGAAAGGATATAAACTACTGCACAGCAGCAAAAGTAATTTCTGTATTTTTCAAGTAAAACTGGAATCTGTTCCTGCTAATCCAAGCCCTGTGGTTTATATGTGGATTTCTGTCTTTCTGTAGCCAGAGGGACTGTCCAGAGAATACACCTACAGTGTGTTCTTCTGCCCAAATGGTAAGTTCATGATTTGAATTAAATATTCAGTTTGTTTGAATCAGTTTTAAAAAGAAGCATTTGGCTTCATATTTAAAAAAAAAAAACTTTAAAAAATCTTTGTTTCCATTTCTCTGTGATTGATGAGTTATGATGTGTAGGAAGAACTTGTAAATAAAGAGTCTTTCTTACCTGGCTGGCTAATTATGAATTTGCTCTAACTGCCCAAGTGATTTCTGGAAATGGCCATTAAATTCCTTTACTTTATGGAACAGTTTAAGTATTCAGCACTGTGGACAGTAACTGGGACTGTACTTTATTTTCAGCTGGTGTTTTAAGATTCAGTTCTGGAATCAGTCTGTCCTTTCTGCCAGAGATTTGGATAGCTCAGAGTTGGCTCCAGTAGCTAAACAGAGATTCTTTTGACCAGTAGATTAGAACTGAAAAATCACTTGCTGAATTCAGCTGAGCAGTTTGAAGGATTTTCTGCCTTGAAGGGGGTAAAAATAAAAGATGAGAAAAAACATCCATGTGTATTTTAATAATTTAAAATAAGCTGGAAAAAAACCCTGTGTACTTAGGAAAGTTCTGTTTGAACTTCAGTTATCAGCCAGGGGGTTTTTTTTTTGATGTCTGTAAGATTAGCTCTAATTCTTACAACATTCCCTTGTTTTTCTGACTAGAGAAAATACACATTTCCACCCCTAACAAATACGAGTACCAGTACCTGCAGAAGCCAGCCCAGATGAGGCACTTTGACATTGCTGTGAAGGCTCACAATGATGCTCACCTGGCCCTGTCCTCCGGCCCCCACGACATGGCAGAGATGACAGAGATCGTCATCGGGGGACAGCAAAACACCAAAACCTGGATTTCCATCAGCAAGATGGGAGAGCCAGTGGCCAGCAGGGACACACCTGGCATCCTCTCCTGGGATGAATTCCGCAGCTTCTGGATCAGCTGGAAAAATGGAGTTATCCAGGTACTGAATTCTTCTGTGGGATGGGCTGGAAGTCTCTTTTTAAGCAGAGTTTGAGCACACACAGAGCAGTTTTTCCTTGGTGTAGAAGGTGGGAGCTTCATTCCTGTTACCTTTCCCCCCTGAGGCCCTGATCAGGCTGTTGTGACCACAACAAATCTGCTTTTGCCACTGTTTTGTTCTCAGCACCTCAGTCCTCAACATTTTTAGTGATGAAAGCCTTGAGGGCCAAGCCTGTGGAATTCTCCTTGAGCTTCCTTGGGTTGTTTTGTGGGTGGGAAAGAGAGAGGCATTGCTGCACCTGCAGTGCACATCTGGGCTGGGGGGTGTCCCAGCACACAGGGCAGTGACTCCACATGTGTGGGCTCCTGCAGCTCCATGGTCTCTTGTCCCTTTCAGGTTGGCCACGGTACTCGGGTGCTAAACGAATCTATTATTGTGGAGTGGACAGTCCCCAAACAGCTTGAGGTGAAGTACATTGGCTTTTCCACAGGCTGGGGGTCAATGGGAGAGTTTAAAATTTGGAGAAAAGAAGAGACTGATGAAAATCACAATGAAGCATTTACTCTTGGAGTTCCCCACAACATAATTCCAGGATCAGAAAGAGCTACGGCTTCAATAATAGGTATCAAATATCAGGAGGTATCACTTAGGTACCCGTTATCAAATGTGAACAGATGCTCCAGCTGTTACTTCTGACCAGTACTTGAGTAATGCACACAGATAAGATAGTCACAGGCACTTTAAAAGGTTTCTTGCTGCTTAATTCTGGGGCAGAATTCCTTGGGGTTTCTTTGTCACTTGTTTGAAGCCTGTTTGGGTTGACAGTGGTTTAAAGTTGATGCCACATGAGGGGCTTTGCAGGGGCACTGTTACAGTTCATGGTATTTATTTATTTTATTGTCATCCTCATCACAAACTGTGCCGTGGTCTAAACTGGTCTAAACTGGGAAGTCATGGATAATCAAAGGCTGAAATGTGGAATTTCTTTAATCTAACAAGAGATTGAAGGGCTAAGACTTACTAGCTGAAGGACTTCCCACTTATGTCACAGTTTATTTAGGCTGGCTCTGGGGTAGCCAGGAGACATCAGTGCAGTCAAGTGGGGGTTAATCATAAAACACCAAAAGGAAACCTGAATTGCCTGGTGCTGAGCATCTCCCCTCTCTCCCAAACAGGAGATGTGATGGGTCCTACTCTGAACAACCTGGACAACCTGCTGAGGTTGCCCTTTGGCTGTGGGGAGCAGAACATGATCCATTTTGCTCCCAATGTCTTTGTCCTGAAATACCTGCAGAAAACCAAGCAGCTCAGTCACGAGGTGGAGGTTGAAGCCACTGATTACCTTGTTCAAGGTAACTCATTACAGTCAAATTTACAGATGGAAAAAAGGCTTTGAATTAATAGTTTTACCTTATGTGTCACTTTTTCTAATCAAGAATAGCCCAAATGGTGAGGATTCATCATTTCTTGCAGGATAATCTCCCAGTCTGACGGATTTTGGTGGCAAGAGGTTTTCCCTTGATGTGTAACCTGTGTTTCCCTTCAGTAACTCCTAGTTCAGATGTTTATTGATTTATCTTTCTTTTTTTCCTTTGCTGATTTCTATGTTTAAACATTTTAGAAAGCAAAGGAAAATGAAGTTTAGTAAAAATCTGTATATTTAGGGGGTTTTGCCTTATTCATAAATTGTCTTTTCAAGCCTTAAGTCATTAGAAGTATGGCTCTTTTCTGGACTTTTTTTTTTAATAGTATTTTCTTAGTAACAGTATACCAAAAATCAGAATTTAGTATCCAAAGTAGTTAAAAGCCTTCATTACATGGTTCCAGGTTATCTCTCCTTTCAGTATCCTGTCCTACTTTACTAAGCAGCTCAAAACAACCTTTTTTTTCTTTTTTCTTTTTTTTTTCCCCCACTGTTTTTCTCAACATTTTTTTGGGAAGAGCCACATGCAAAATAGTTTTATAACTAAGTGCAATTCTCAGAACAAGTAAGAATTCAGAGATCATTAAAAACAAGAGTGACCCAAAGGGACAAAGCTCTCTTGTGTATGAGTCAGACAATAGTCATGTCATGAAATCAGAGGTGACAGGGTTAGGTGGTTCTCCTCTGAAAATATAAATATAAAATGTAATATGTGAGATATTTCTTGTGTTCAGCAGCAAAAGCCCAGTGCTGTTTCCTCTGCCTGGCTCCAGATTTCACTTGCAATTTTCTGTGCTTGCTGGGAGCAGTGAGGCAAAGGGAATTTGTTAATGGCCCCAGTCAGTGTTTCCTTTGCAACATCATTTGCTTTTGTTTCTTTTTATGAATCTCCAAACCTTCCAGGTTTTTGGCTCCAAACTCTGTTTGCTAATTAACCCTTACAGAAGAAACCCCCAAGAGTTTTAAACCCTTCTGTGTTTACTGGAGCCCTGCCAAATAAAAGGTTTAGATGGGAAGTGCTCACTCTAGAAGGCTTTTGTGATTTACCAAGCCAGAAAACTTCTTCATCCCTTAATCATCCATCATGGAAAGTGCTGATACCCAACAATTCCTGTGTATTCCCTCTTTAAAAGTGGCCTGGGCTAAGCCAGTCAGTATTTTTTCTACTTTCCACAAAAAAAAAGCAGGTGAACAGGTGAAAAGTGGAGAGGAGAACCTCTCCAGTGAGCCCCAGCATCCAGAGGAGTGTTTAGAAAAGAGGAGGGTTCAGAAGAGCAAGCAAGGCATAAAGTCTGTGCCACTCCCAACCAATAAGCAAAGAAGAATAACAGCAAGAGTAATGAAGCATGATTCAGCTCAAAATCACAGAATCACAGAATATCTTGAGTTGGAAGGGACCCACTGTCATTTTCGAGTCCAGCTCTGGAATGAATGGCCCATGCAGGGGTCAAACCCACAGCCTTGGCAGTATTGGCACCATGAACATTCAAAAAGAGAAGAACAGAAACAATGGGAAGAGTGATATAAAATATAAGGACTGAATGTGTCCATTTACACACTGGCAATGAACACTGAGGAGCTGTTTAAGCAGGCAGTACTCAGTAGTAAATCATACCTAAAGGCTGCAAGGGGAAAAAAAAGCAATTTAATTTAATTTAACCCCTATTTTTTGGAAGAAGAAAAAAAATAATACCATTACTTAGGCTTTCTGCCAAGTATTTGTAGCTATCCCACCACTCCCAGACAAAGATGTAGTGACTACAAGAGCATCATCAATCTCTAGGTCTTCATTCCTCCCATTTTTCAGGCCATTCCCTGTGAGCACTGGGGGGCTACAGAGCAACTGGGAAGTGTGGGAGTCATGGTCAATCCTCAGGGATGGAGGAGCTGCCTGGATCTGCAGAGGTCAGCACAGAAACTTCACCTCTGGAAATGAAACAAAAATCCCCTCCCATAAAAACATCATGTGGTGTGGAACAAAACACCTCCTCCTGTGTGCTGAATTCAGCAGGCATTAAATGTCTTTTGACACAATCTTCTTGCAGATTGGACTTTTCCTTATCATAAATATCCATCCTGGAGGGTTTGACTCCAATGGGTATTTTAGAGCTTTATCCAGGTGTGTATTGTGTATTCATCCATGTGGAGGCTTTATCATGGTTGTAGACAAGCAGGTTTGAGAATAAATAATTTTCCCAGTAGAAAGAGCATTTCTACTCCTTTTTTCATTTTCAACCTCAGAAGACATTCCAGGTGAGAGTTCTTATCTTCAGCATTCACCTTGTTAATAATGGTGTCTAAAAGCAGCCTTGGGACAGCCCTTGCAGCTGGGAGGTGTTCACGTGCCCTGAGATCACAGATGTTGTTTTTATGTTACATGAAGTTGTTCCAAGCAACAGCTTTGGGAAAAGTCTGAATCCAGCTGTAATGTCACAGGCAAGACATTTTCATTTGTAAATGGAAGTAAAATGGAAGGAGGAGAGTGGCTGTATGCTTAAGTAAAAACCTTTTGATAATGCATTTTTTTTCAGAGAAGTATCAGATTTTTAGCATTTCCAGTGTCCAAAAGGCAGGAGCTGTGCTGTCCCAGATGTTATCCTGAGCAGATTTCTGGATAAACTGCACACAGAGCTGGCTCTCACTCACAGCAGAATAAGAAGCTGCCTCAGGCAGCAGAATCCCTTACACATGTTCCAGATGTTCTGAGTCTTCATTCACTTTAAATACTCGTTTTCCTCTGTGTGAGGAGATTTTGGACTCCCCCAATTCTTTTGTGACTTCCAGGCTACCAGCGCCAGCTGACCTACAAGAGGCAGGACGGCTCCTACAGTGCTTTTGGGGAGAGGGACTCATCAGGGAGCATGTGGTGAGTGGCTATTTAAAACTGGCTTAGAGAAGTGCTAAGTGTTTGCTAAACGAGAAAAACACACAATTGGCTGGGAAAGAGGAGTGATTTTCCAGCTTCTCTCGTGGTATCACACACAGTGGAGAACAGAAATAATGCAATGATATTCAGTGACTACAGAATTGCTGTACAGTGCTGCTGAGTGCTCTGACTGCATTAGGTGATGCCTGGTAGGTGATTCAGGACTCAGGAGCAGTTAATTAATCTGATAATTAGTCCAGGTTTCAGGCATAGAGCTGTAGTTAAGGATCATATCTGCAACTGGAGTAGCAATTATGGGGTATTTAGGCACCTAATTCCATTAGGGAATGGAGTTTTACCTGAAGCAGGTAAAGGAAATGTGCTGTCTCTGCAAATGCCAGAGGTTTCTATCAGGGTAAGAAACTCACCAAAACCAGCTCAAAACCCCTCAAAGACATCCTTGTACCTGGATGGAACAGGATGGGTTTGTGCTCTGGGAATAAAAAAACCTTTGAGTCACACAACAGGAGAGGCAGAGCTGTGACCCTGCAGGGTCACTGCTGCCAGTGCTGTCCCCCCAGATCTGGGGGGTTTGTGTGACACCAGCCCCGAGTGCCAGCACCCCCAGGGGCTCTGGAGGTGCTGGGCTCCATCCCTCAGCTCCATCCATGGCTGGGATTTCCCTGCTTGCCCTCCCCAGCTCAGGGAGCTGCTGCTGCCTCGCTCCTCCCGGGACTGGCAGCTTTCCTCTCAGCCCCAGCATCTCCCAGGCCCTGGATGTGAAATCTGGTGACACACAATTACTCAACACTCGAAAAATCCCCTGCCAGGCAGCAGTGTTTGCTACCCTCCCATTCCTCAGGGGCTTGTAAATGCAATGACTCAATCCCCCGAAGCTGGCCAGTGCTCACACTTGTTGTCAGAGGTTTAGAATTCCAAAATCACTTCTGGTGCTTTCTTAAGTCTTAATTCTGTATAAAGTGTAACATAGCTTCATGCTTGAGGAAAGGATCTGGATTTCTTATGAGAAGTATATTGATTCTTAATTTTAAAATATTGATTCTTAGCTTAAAAACTTTGATAATTTGGGATAAAAAGGAACTATATTTCAGAGTGTGCCATAATTATGACAAATACACCTTTGAGTTCTATTTTTCAGTTTAGTCTGTTGACCTTTGATCCTTTTCTTATCCAAATCCTGGACAGTGTTTGGGTGCTTTTGTATCCCATGAGAGTTTTAACAACAATATTTTGTGTTTCCCAGCAAGATTTTTTTCAATTTGTGCTTTCTAAGAATACCATTCTTTCCCTACAGTTACTTTATTCTGAATTAGTTATCTCAGTGAAGATGATTAATTCATTTTACAGGTTAACAGCTTTTGTCCTCAAGTCCTTTGCTCAGTCTCGTGGGTTTATTTTCATTGACCCCAAAGAACTCACAGCTGCCAAAGACTGGATCATCCAGCACCAGAAAGAGGATGGTTCTTTCCCTGCTATGGGCAGGATACTAAACAAGGACATTCAGGTAAAAACCACACAGGATCAACTTGCAGCAAGGACATTTTTAAAGTAATTATCAGAGCATGAATGATCATAAATATGAATTTTGCACTTGAAAGGCTGGAGTGCTGCTGGGAGAATCAGGGGAATTTCAGTTTTAAAAGGTTCATCAGTGTGTGTCTGTGGGGTGTCCCCAGAGGATGGAAAGCAAGGTGTGAAGTCTTACAAAATACTGCATTATTACAAAATAATGAAATAGTGCATTAAATGTGTCCTCAGGCCAGGGACAGCTGGGTCCTGGCTCCAGCCAGTGTGGGCTTGGGTTCTTAAATTTTGTACTCCTTGTGTGCAAAGAAAATAAATTTGGTGATGCTTCAGCTTCTCCTCTAGTTCTAACACATCCTTTGTATTGCTTCAAATTCTTTTTTTTTTTCTCCAGTGTCCTTTTCTCTAGTTTTCATCCAATGGTTTGTGTTGTTTGCCCTTCCAGGGTGGGATCCATGGGAAGATCTCCCTGACAGCTTATGTGGTTGCATCACTTCTGGAAACAGGTGTCACTTCTGAGGTAACAAAAGCTCTGTTAAAACAGCTCCAAAAATTCTCTCTATTCCTTTTTTTTTTTTTTAACTTCATTTTGCTGCTGTTTGCCTTCAGAGGTTCTGTGCTCTCTAGAATGACTGACAGCACCCAGGGAAGAGAGGCTGCTGGAAAGCCTTGGGATTGTTCTGAAGTTCAGGAATCTGTTCTGAAGTTGTTCAAGGTGGTCTCCCACCCTTCAGCCATCAGCTCATGATTATTCCACCAGAGCAAAACACTTCCCTGCAGCCCCATCCCTCCACCTCTCCAAGAAATTACTGCAAAAAGAGTTTTCTGCCTCTTAGCTTCAAGCTGTGAGTGCAGCCTGTGCAGATCCTGGTCTCTTGCCTGTAGAGACTCAGAAATCCTGGCTTGGTGCTAAAAGCAGTTTAACTTGGGGATCCAGAGAGCTCTTGTGGTCTGGCTTGGCTGCAGTGGCCAAAATGCTACTGCTGTTAGATTCCAGTGCCTTTGGAGAGCTGAGCTCCTGCAATGGGCTGGACTTGAGGGCTCTGGAGAAAAATGTTTCTGTTCTTTGCAATG
>VZTT01066805.1:0-27431 GCA_013400855.1 Buphagus erythrorhynchus
CTACTGTGGTCACGGCCAAAGGGGTGTGAAGGTGAAGGAGTCTTTATTCCACTGTTAATGGTGCTTTGTGTCCTTGGTGAGCATTGGGGAAAAACCGACTTTGAAGCTGCAGGGTTGCTGTTCTATGACCAGCAAGGTTGTGACTCTGGCATGTTTTTATCAGTATTTGATGAAGGTGGAACAGTAAAAGGCAGGAGCAGGGTCATTAGGGTCCTGCACAACCTCGAGATGGGTTTGTCCTTGGGACTTGGTGATTCCTGTGTGGAGTAACAAAGATAGTGGTCAGGATCACTTAATGTCCATGGGTCACTCCTGTCCAAGGTAACAAAGACTGGATTACCATGTCCCCCACTAGAAGAATCTATTCTGTGCTTGCCTTGGGGGAATACTGAACATGGAGCCACCAAGGAGGTTTAAATCCTTGCTGAAACCAAGGAATCCATGGGATCTATCCCAGCCATGGATTTGTCTCACTGAACCCAGTGGCAGGCAAATGAATTGTGATTGCTGGTTCTGAGCAGGCAGAGTGTAGGGTTGGGGATATGGTTGGTGAGGACAAGCACTGATTTCTGCACTTCATCTGTGTTTTAGCTCTTGAGATGTGTGTGTGTGTTCATGTTCTATGTGTGTGCATGGGATCTGTTATCCAGAAAGGCTTTGTCTTGGGATTTTATATCTGCAGAGCCTCCTAGTTGGGTTAAGATTAATCTTAAGGAAACAGTGCTGTCCTACTGGAGGAGCAAGGTGGGCCAGACAACTGATTTGTTAATAGGTGGTGGAAAACAGACCTGTAAATAGGTACTTTGCTGGTCCTGTGTTTAGTAAGTAATTTTGGAACTCATGGCCATATAGAAAATTAAATACAAAGGGAGAGAGAAATAAGTTTGGAGCATAGGAGAAGAAATCATAGGAAAGCCTTCAGGAGGTCATCAAGCCCACCCTTTCTCATCAGTCCTGGCCTCAGCTTAGAAATTAATTACTTAATTTCATAGAGTGTTTTTGATGGTACAGATGGTACAGCCATGCTGACCTAGCAGAAAATCTGCTTCAGGGGAGATGCCAAGCAGGGGTGGTCCCACTTGAACCTCACTGAACCTCTTCCCATGCACAGAAGCTCATCTCACCACAGAGCAAGCCAGTGCCGGGAGAGGGACCAGTGGGAAACCAATCCTACTGAAAAAATGTCAGTAATTTTCAGCTGGTTTTAACTCTGAGCCAGCTCACTTGGACAATGCAGCTGCTGGCAGGGAAGGGCTGGAGTGGAGGCCAGCAGCAGTTCCTCCTTGCATGGCAGCTGGCTGCTCAACTCACTCATCTGCACTGCTCCCTCCATGGCCTCTGACTTTGTTTGTGGGTCTCCTCCCCGTTACAGAAAAGGCTTCCAGTGGGAGGAGCTTTTTCTCACAGCCTAATTTGCCTTGGTTTTGTGGTAGGTGAGGCAGAACAAGGCACTGGGTGTGGAACTGGCTGGATGGTGTCAGTGGATTCCTGTGCAGAAACAGAAGTAAATCAGGCTGGTCCAGAGCTCATTTCTGGGATAAAATGGAGAAAGATTGGGCATGGCTGATAATAGCAAACCTGTTCTGCTGCTACCTGGAGTTACACTGGTACCAAAGGAAGGGATCACCCATTTGTGCCCTTCTCTGAGGGTTTGCAAACAGATGACATGCCCTGCCCTTGTGGAAGGAGAGTGAGTATGGTAATTCCATCTTGTTCAGGGAGAGGAGCCCACATGGCTCTTCCAAGGTACTTTCAATTAAATCTTCTCCTCCCTGGCTGAGCAGAAGTGACAGCAGAAGTGACAGTTCTCTGGAGCAGTGGTGTGACAGTGGAGGTGTTTTTGCACACTCCCACCTCTCCCCTCAGGTGAAGCTGCTCCCATCTCTGCCTGGCGCTGCACTCCCACCTGGAGCCGACCTCCTGGTTACAATGATGGGTGGAGTGAGCTGGGATCTGCAATACAGATCTGTGCTGCTGTGAGGATGCGCCCCTGTGTCACAAGGGGCTCACCAACACTGGAGCTTCCTTCATCCCTGTCTCCATCCTCCTCCTCTTCCTCCAACCAGCTTCTTTCTTTCCTTCATCCCCAGACTTCATCCTTGTGCCTTATGCACCTGGCTGCCTTCCTGGGCAGACTCCACATGCTGCAGTCTGCTGGATCTCAGCTGGGAAGTGGCTGTGGAAGCTTTGCCAGTGATCCAGAGGACACCAGGGCTGGATCTGGAAAAAGCCAAAGTGCTGCTGTGTAAATGTTCAGCCTGTCTGAGCCCCTCAGGACCTTCTCCTTGGGCTCGCTGCTTGGAGCAGGTCTCCTCCATCCTAGTGTCCCTAAGGAGGCATGCCTGGGAAGGATGGACCAGTGGCCAGGCTTGGTGAAGAGCTGACCACCAAAGGCTGAGCACACCTGAGATCCCAAAGGGACCGAGGTCACAATCCTCTCCCTCAGGAATCTCTGGTCCTGAGGCAGTGTTCCTTCAGATCTTGCACACCAAGACAGCTTCCGAGAATTCATCCCAATGTGCCTTGTGCTATTCCTTTTGGGGATTGATCCTGAAGGAACCTGAGGATCAAGAGCAGCCTCTTTGCTGTCTGCTGGTCCATGGTTGCTCTTCACAGCCAATTTCCACTCACTGTACAGAGCAGGAGGGGAGGATGGAGACAAGTGCCTTCAATTTGTATTTATGCCTAATTTGTATAATGAGGCAAGGACGGGTTCCTCATGTGCCTTGCAATTTACATCTTTTACTGACAAGATTATTTTTAAGCCCTGTTTGTTACTAAACAGAAGTACAAAAGAGTTTGTATTTTTTTTCTTTGGGAAACAGGGAAGGATATGTGTGTTCCTTATTAACCATCCCCTTCCCAACTCCCATCTGCTGACTTTGTATTGTTGAAAACATTGACAATATTTTAAGCTTTGTACTGTACTGATCTTAAAAACTTTGAAAAAAATCTGTGAAAGTAAAACAATTGGTGTTGTGTGAAATTCCCAAATGCACAACTACAGAAGGTTATGAGTCATTAGAAACATAAGGGGATAATAATTACAGAGAGGATATATTAGAGTGATAGTAATTACAGTAATGAACAATAAGGTGTGGTTTTATCTGTGCATCTCAAAGCACTTTCAAGG
Source organism: Buphagus erythrorhynchus (assembly GCA_013400855.1). Taxonomy (NCBI): domain Eukaryota; kingdom Metazoa; phylum Chordata; class Aves; order Passeriformes; family Sturnidae; genus Buphagus; species Buphagus erythrorhynchus. Next base: position 3,134 of record VZTT01066805.1, read on the forward strand.
TTTCATGATACCTACTGGATTTCATTCCCATTCCACAAGGGAAGTGCAGAACAGCTGCATTGACACTGATTAGAGAAATTTTAGTTCATCATCCACAATCACAGAAGGGTTGAGTTTGGAAAACATCTCTGGGGCCACTTGCTCCAACCTCAGCTCAAGCAGGTCCACCCAGAGCTGGTTGCCCAGGTCCATGTCCAGATGGATTTTGAATATCTCCAAGGATGACGACTCCATCACCTCTCTGGGCAACCTGTGGCAGTGCTCAGCAACCCTCACAGTAAAAAAGCTTTTCCTGATGCTCAGAGGAACCTGCTGTGTTCCAGTGTGTGCCTGTGGCCTCTGGTCTGGGCCCTGGGACTTGGCACAGAGCCTCGTCCTGTCCACTTTGCACCCTCCCTTCAGGGATTTATATACACCTATAAAATCCTTTAAATACTCCCTGACCTGATCCTCTTCCACCACGGTACATATTCCTTGCTCCAGCCCTTCCCCCTGGTCTCAGGGGACCAGGGATTTCTGAAGGCTGGTAAAGACTGAGGTGAGAAGGCTTTTCCATGTTCTCTGTAGCCAGCTGCCACATCTTACTGAGCAATGGGCCCACAGTATTTTCCTTATTCTCCCTTCTGTCACCCTACAGAAACTCTTCTGCTTGTCTTTGGCATTCCCAAACATATTGCAGTTGGACTTTGCCTTTCCTCATCCCCACACACTCTGTAATAATATGATAATGTCTCTGTATTCCTCTCTGTGTCCTTGTTTTCTCCTTCTCTCTGCTGCTTCTGTGTTTGAGTTTTTCCAGGAGCTCCCTGTTTATCCATGTAGCCCTGCTGACATTTTTGCCCAGCTTCCTGCTCATCAGAATGGACTCTTCTTGAGCTTGGAGATGACTCTTCCCAGGCCTCCTTCTCCAGGGCACTCTACCAAGGGGATAGAGGCCTTTGAAGAGACCAAAGTCTGAAGTGTAATGTTTGATGTTTACCCTCCTCCCTTCCTTCAGGACCCTGAACTCCACTAGCCAACTCTGCCTTTGACTCCCACATTCCCAGCAAACCATGGCTGGTGAGTCTGATGTCCAGCAAAGCACCTCTCCTTGTCAGCTCCTCCATCACTCGGAGGAGGGAGTTACCAGCACTGCATTCCAGAAACCTCCTGGACTGTGAATCACAGAATCAGAAGGGTTTGTGTTGGAAGAGATCTTAGAGATAATCTCATTCCAACCCCCTGCCATGGCCAGGGACACCTTCCACTATCCCAGGTTTCTCAAGGCTCCATCCAGCTTGACCTTGAATGTTTCCACAGAGGCTTTTATAGCTTCTCTGGACAACCAGTGCCAGGCCTCACCAACCCCACACTAAATAATTTCTTCCTAATATCTAATCTAAATCTACTCTCCAGCTTCACTTTGAAGCCATTCTCCTTTGTCCTGTCACTATATGTTTTTGTAAATAGTCCCTCTCCATCTTTCCTGTCCCTTCAGGTACTGGAAGACTGCAATTAGGTTACCCTGAAGCCTTCTCTTCTCCAGATGAACAATCCCAATTCTCTTGGTATTTCCTCTTAGGAGAGGTGCTCCATCCCTCTTCCGTTGTCCTTCCAGCAGGTATCAGGGTGGCTAAAGTCCCCCATGAGGAGCAGGACATGCAAAGAGGCAACTGCCCAGTACAGCATCACCCAAACTGGTTATCCCTTGAACCTTCCCCCCGTAAGCTCTCTGTTGGCTCATCATCCACGCAGAATTACAGCAACTCCAGCTGTTCTCTCACAAAAGGGCAGCTCCCTCTTCTCACCTTTTTGGCTTGTTTGTATCCCTCCATTGCAATTCCTCCATTCCTCGGGTCTTGAGAGCCATCCCATCACACCTTCCTGATCACAGCCCTGCAGATGCACCCAGATCTCTGACTCATCACGCCCAGTCCCCACACTGCTGGTGTTCTCTACACACACTCCAGAGAGACACCCCAACACACTGACTTCCAAGATTTAGGGATACCAGTTTTAGGGATTTCTCCATCATGGTGTTTTATTGATTTTCTGATCCCTTTCTGTCATATTGCTCCAGGTCCTCAACTCATCAGCCTTATCTGGGAGGGTTGTATGTGATCGCACACATAATTCATCAATTTTTCCTGAATTTCAGAACATAAAACCTCTGGAATATCTTCTATTTTTCCTTCCCATAACCCATAATTTTAATTATTGTTTCTTAAAATAGCACGCAGACCAAGGCTTTTGCAGGTTGTGTTTTTACCCACCAGAGGGCGTGTTGTCTCCATCTGTGTCCTGCAGTGCCACGAAAGCAGAGCCCGATAAAGAATTCCCTTTCATGAGCAGATAGCAGGGATGTGGGAAGCTAAAAAGGCTCATCTTAACCTTGGCAAGTCACACTTTTCTGTACAGAAGTTGTTTTCAAGTCTGAAGCTTAATCCAGATCTTCACTTTAATTCCTTATTCCTCATTTCTCCTCTCTCCTGCTTTACAGTCACTATTCCTAAGCACCAGATTCTCCTATGGCTTTTCTTCTGCTTCCTTCTGTGGAATCCAAGAATGGTTTGGGTTGGAAGGGACATTAAAGATCATCTCATTCCAAACTCCCTAGCATGAGCAGGGACACGTTCCATTAAATCAGGTTGCTCAACTTGGCCTTGGTCACTTCCAGGGATTGCACAGCCACAGCTTTTCTGGGCACCCTGTGCCAGGGCCTCCCCACCCTCACAGGGATGAATTCCTTCCCAACATCCCATCTAACCCTGCCCTCTGGCAGTCTAAAACCACTGCCCCTTGTCCTGGCACTGCACACCCTTGTAAATAATCCCTTTTTGGCTCTCCTGGAGCCCCTTTAGGCACTGGAAAAGACTCCAAGGACTTCCCAGAGCCTTCTTTTCTCCAGGCTGAACATGCCTAGCCTGTCACCTTTACAGGCACTCTGCACACAGCCTTGTCACAAATTTGCAGTCATTCTCCTTGGGGATGATCCTTGGCACACAAAGGTGAGTTTCCTTCTCTGAGACAAGCCCCTTCCCTGTTATATGCTGCCTGGATATTGCAGCTTGAAAAATCACAGCAAGGGCTTGATCAGGGTCCTGCATCTGGGTCAAAGTCAGCCCTCACACCAGCAGCTTTGCTGTCTTCCACATTCAACTCTTCCAGCCCTGCTTGGCCTTCAGTCCATTATTTTCCTTTCTAAGCTCATCAGCCTCATTCTTTATCTCCCACCGTCTGGCTTTCTTCTCTCTCCCACACCGTGCTCAGACAGACAGTCTGGCTGCAATTCTCCCTGCTTCACTTCTGCTTACAAAACCCTCGGATCTGCCGCCTGCCCTTGAATCACAGCCTGGCTTGGCTGGTGTACTGGTGATAAAGAGAACAAAGCAAAGATGCACAAAAAAACTTATTTTTCATGGAATCCTGGAAGGTTTGGGTTGGAAGGGACATTCAGGATCATCTCATTCCAACCCCCTTGCCATGGGCTAGGACACCTTCCACCAGACCAGGTTTCTCCCAAATTCTGGCCAACCTGGCCCTGAATGCTTCCAGGGATGAGGAATCCACTTCTTATGGGGAATCCACAACTTCTGCAGGCAACAAATTCTGTTTTCCATGGTGCTGGACATGGCTCTGTTTTCTCTCTTGCATTTGGGAGTGACTTTTGCACAACCACCTTTTCCTTGATGGTATCCCTGATGCTTCTTTTTACCCCTTCCTCCAGAGATAAAAATCATATTTGAAAGAGAGGAATTACATCAATGCTACATATGAAGAATACACTATTTCACAACTATATGCATTTTTATACATGCATATATATATCATAAACCAGCACAACCACTTCTGTTAAAATATTTCAATCACTCCAGGTATGGATTTATCCCTTCACAGCTGCTCCTCACTCTGGGCACTGCACAAAGCAGGGGAAAACTCCCCAAAAAGAAGCAGTCCAGATGCCACCACCACCCGTTTGGGAGGCCAGGATGTTTTGACGTGAGGAGGTTATGAGGGACTACGAGGGAGACATGAGGGAGCTCTGAGGGGGATATGAAAGGCTGTGAGTGGGATCCGAGCGGACTATGAGGGGCTGTGAGGAGGAAAATCCCTAATAAAACAGGATTAACCCTTTCCACGCTGCGGGGGCCGCACTCCCCTCACAGGAGGGGGGGCGGTTCCGCCCCTCAGAGCCCGCCCCGTTGCCACGGTGACCGCGCGCCCCGCGGCGCTCACTGCGCAGGCGCAGGAGAGAGGTGCGAAGGGCCCCGCGCATGCGCACTGAGCGCGCGGGCGGTTGCCGTGGAGACGCGTCGGGCCCGGAGCGCCGCCGCTGCCGCCGCCATGAGCTCGGGGCCGGAGCCGGGGCCGGGGATACAGCCAGGGACAGGGACAGGGCCCCCGATCGGGCCCGGGCTGGAGCTGCCCTTCCTCCCCGGCTGCGCCATAAAGGACCCCACGGTGAGCGCGCCCGCCCACTGTACCCTCGCTGTACCCCCTTCCCACGGGAGGCTCCCCGGATCAAAGTGGGCTGGCCTGGCGGGTGCCCCGTGAGAGGCGACCTCAGAAGGGGCCTCTGCACCTCCCCGCACACGCTTCAGGTGGTGCCTGGTGTCCTCTGAAGACACTCTGGGAATCTGGTACTCCCTCAGACCTTCCTCTAAATCCACGGGAGACTTGGGACCCCTAACCTCGACAATAGTCATAGAATCGTGGAATGGTTTGGGTTGGAAGACCTTAAATGGTTTGGGTTACATGACCTTAATGGCCATCCTGTTCCACCTCCTGCCATGGGCAGGGACAACTTCCACTATCCCAGGCTGCTCCAAGCTCTGTCCAGCCTGACCTTGGACACTTCCACGGATCCAGGGGCAGCCACAGCTTCTCTGGGAAACCTGTGCCAGGACCTCACCACTCTCACAGGGAAGAATTCCTTCCCAATATCCCATCCATCCCTGCCCTCTGGCAGTGGGAAGCCATTCCCTGTGTCCTGTCCCTCCATCCCTTGTCCCAGATCCCTCTCCTGCTCTCCTGGAGCCCTTTAGGAACCAAAAGGGGTTCTAAGACGTCCTTGGAGCCTTCTCCAGGTGAACACCCCCCTCTCCCAGCCTGGTTCCAGAGCATGGTTTCCTCTGGACTTGTTCCAACTGATCCCTGCTTTTCTTGTGTTTTGGGCTCCCAACCTGGATGCAGCACTGCAGGTGGGGTTTCACAAGAGCAGAGTAGCACGGGAGACAGTTTCTTCAGGAAACATGTTACCCACCAAGGGAACCTGCTGTTCCCTCAGATCACTCTGTAATTCCCCCAAGAGGTCTGGTACCTCCTGCATTCACCAAATATCCCTGAGACAACTTGGTGTCCTTTGAACCCATGTCCTGGGAACCTCAAACTCACCAGACCCTGGACACGACCCCCAAAGAACCTGGTGCTCTGTAAACTCATTTGATGCTCTCCAGCAGATTTAATATCCACTTAACTGTCCCCCAGGGACTTGATACTCCCCAAAGCCACCAAATACCTGCTGGACTCACTTCTGGGGGATCAGAATGCTCTGTACCCAACTGGTATCTCCTGATCCCACCCACAGCAGATCTGGTACTCCCATTCTTCCAATGTTATTGAACATTGCAATCTGTTCCCAAGGGACCAAGTGTCTCTGAACTAACCTTCAACAGGACTTGGTACTTTTAATCTTCTCCCCAAGGAATCCATTGCATCATGTACCCATTTTATAACCCTGAATTTCCTGATAGATTAGGGGAGAGACACACACACCCCTCCTCCCCCTCATTTGTGAGCCTCATTTAAAATTCCAAAACCTTTTTCCATAACTGCCGAGCTACTGTCTGCAAACTCACCCCTTTGGATATTCAATTCCCCTGAATCCATCCAATAGTTCCCCCACACAGTTCATGAGGTACCCCAAGGGAAATCCCCAAACTCCCTTTACATTCCTGAAACCTGATTCCCTCAGGAAAACTGCTGTTTCTCTGAACCATCTGAGTTTTCCAAAGCAAAGTCTTCTGAACTGATACTGATACTGTCCTGAACCAAGTTCCTTAAATTCACCTGATACCTCCTCAACTGGATATACCCAGGAGAACCAATATTGATCAAACCTTGAACATTCCTCCACTAGGAGTTAATCCCCCAAATCATCCCAATATAATTATTTCCTGGGCATAATTTATCTATTGCATAGACACACCTTGAAGTCACCAGTGTCATTGGCAATCAACACCTTCCTGATACTCCTTCCTCCAAAGCTCTGCTACTTCCAAAACTGCTCTCCTGGTGTTGCCTGGCAAACTGAACCCTTGACAGTCCAGGTCTGGAACCTGATAACCTGATGAGAGAACTGGTATCCCACCACAAAACTGGTGCCATCACAGCTTCAAGAATCATCCCCAGGAATTGACACACTCTCAGCTGCCTCCAGGTTCCCTGGAAGAAGCAATCTCATCCTCATCCTCTGCACTTGATACCTAAATGAGGAAGCAGCCTCTCCTTTTCCCCATCCAAAGGTCCAGGCCCTAAGGATCTGATAACCCCAAATCCTCCCAACATGCTCTTGAGGAAGTGGTGCCACAGAGAACTGATGCTTCCATTTATTTCTCTGATACACTAAAAAAATCCCCCCAAAAAGCCAAAAAATGGGGTTGTTTCATGCCTGGTATGGGCACACAAGGGATTTACAGACTCCCTGGAGAGCATCTTTAACAGAAAACATTCCTGGCTGCATCGCCTTTGTATGTGAAAATTACTCATCACAGAACCATGAAATGGTTTGGGTTGGAAGGGACCTTAAAGATCATCTTGTCATGGGCAGGGACACCTTCCAAAGACCAGATTGGTCCAAGCCCATCCAACCTGGCCTAAAATCAGTGACAACTGAGTTTTCCAATAGTAAATAGAGTAAATTACTCATAACGAATAATCATTCATTAATAAAGGTTGTCTCAGAATTATTATTATCAGATAATAATATTTCCTTGAAATAATTTGTAGCATCTTGAAAATCTGCAGTTTTCCAGTCCATAAAACTGGCATCACAATACTTGGTTTCCAAGTGAATGCCGACAAGTTCTGAAGGAAACCTCTGTGTTCAACTGTTGTTACTGCTTAGTGCTCACGGGACAGGGAAACAGACACTGGGAGAGGGAATGGTGTTTGTGTGAAGTGTTACAGATTTGGCAAAAAGAAGGACTTAATTCAGTGGAATTTCTTCAGATAAACACTAGCAGCAACTGAGATTAGGAGTTTACATTCTGGGCTTTCCCTTTTAAATTTGTATTAGTCACCTGATCCTGGGAGATGTTATCTGACATCCAGGCCCACTTTGGGAGAGCTTATCCACTCAGGAGCCTTATGAACAACGAGGTGCTTTCTTTAGGCAACTGTGGGCTCTTGAAAGCCTGTACACTTCTAACAAACACTGATATTGCTCAAATTAAAGACAAACTTCCTGGTTTTCCTCGAATATTTTTCCCACAGCTTTCCCTTGGTATTTATTTAACTAAAGGAAGTGGCAGTTCTGTGGCACTTTATAAGATGTTCTGCAAAAATGTCTTCAGACAAATCTTTTCACCTGTTTTCCTCACCACTCTCTCCATTGCAAGATCTATAATAGCAGTTTAAAGAGAAAACGGGGAATTATGTGGAATACAAGTGGGGCCTTGAAGGTATAAATAAGATTAGAGGCTTAACCATGAGGGGCGAGGGAGGGGGTGGAGAAGAAGCAGTTTGCATGCCTGAGGTTGGACTGACTGCAAGCCTGGGGTTGGAAAAGGAGCTGGAGCTTGTTCTCTCAGCGCTAGAAATGCTTACAACTCTGTTTTATTTGGCAAAAGTCAAGAGGTTTTATTATCAGGAACTCATAATTTCCCCTGCTTTCTCTGGAGCTTTAAGTGTTGAAAGCCCAGTGGGAGCAGGCAGGCTCTGGGAGTGCAGGTGAGGTACCACGTGTGCTGGAGTGTGCAGCAAGTGCTGTAGTTGGATGTCACTTAAATCTGACCCTGCTCTTCAGTGGTGAGGAACAAGGCTGGCTGACAGAGATCAGGTCCTGTGCACAGCTCTGATTGAGTGCAGCCCTGGGAGAAGGATTTGGGGCTGCTGATGGATGAGAGGCTGGGACCCAGAAACCCCCACTATGTGCTGGGCTGATCCCCCCATGTGGGCAGCAGGGGAGGGGGCAATTCTGCCCCTCTGCCCCACTCAGGTGAGACCCCACCTGCCGAGCTGCCTCCAGATCTGGTGTCCTCAGCATAAATAGGACATGGAGCTGCTGGAGTAAATCCAGAGGAGGCCACAGAGATGCTCCAAAGGATGGAGCCCCTCTGCTCTGCAGCCAGGCTGGCAGAGCTGGGGGTGTTCACCTGGAGAAGAGAAGGATCCAGGGAGAGCTCAGAGCCCCTTTGCAATGCCTAAAGGGGTTTCATGAGAGATGAGAGAGATTTTTTATCAGGGCTTGTAGCAGTAGGACAAGGGATGATGGTTTTAAACTCAAAGAGGCTTAATTGAGATTAGTACGAGGAAGAAGTTTTTTACAAAAGGGTGGTGAGGCCAGGCACAGGTTTCCCAGAGAAGCTGTGGCTGCCCCTGGATCCCTGCAAGTGTCCAGGGCCAGGTTGGATGGGGTTTAGAGCAACCTGGGATAGTGGAAGATGTCCCTGCCCATGGCAGGAGGTGGAACTGGATAACCTTGAATGTCCCTTCCAACCAAAATTGTTCTATGAGTCTATGATTGTGTAGAGAGGTGATAAAACAGCTAATGTGCTTTTGTACATTTCATAATTGCAGTTCTATGAGCCTGATATGCCTTGATTTAACCCAGCAAAGAAAATCCTGTATCATGCCTGGGGGAGGGTTAAGAAAATAAATAACAATGGAATACACAGAGGGTGCACAGCAGTGAAGGGAGCACCATAAGGCAGTAACTGAAGTCCCATGGTGCTCTGTACTGCTGACAAATAGGGTAGGGAACAAAGAGCTGGTGAGATAAATACCAGGGCAGATAAAGTGCTGACACACTGTTCTAGGCACTGAGTATGCTGTCAGTCACGAAATTCAGTGATTTAAGTTCTTCCAGAGTCTGTGGCAGTGCAAGGATCTGAGTTCACTCTTGTGCTTTGTACACCCACCACTCACTGTTTTTCCACTTCCCTGATATAAATACAAAATCTGATTTTAAATAACTGCTGCAGTAGTTTATAATAAAATGTTGGGGATGTGTGTGGGAGGAGACATTCTTGATATTGCACTCTCTTACTGTTTTTTTTTTGTGTTTCCAGTAGCTGTATCTGCTAAATTCATGCAGTATTTTGATAGCTGGGTTTCCTTCCAACAGAAAACATCTTTTCATCGGACCCAGACACTGGACTTCAAAAATGGATATGCCTTTTCCCGGCTGCCAAGAGAGGGGGTTGGTGGGACACTCTTTGCAAATCAGCTCTCTCAAGATGAATTAGATGATTTATGCACCAAGGGAGCCACACTGACCAATGGGCAAGTCAAGAGGCCTGCACCTTCCCGCTTCACTCCAGCATTTGTGGCTTATGACAAAAAGGTAAAAAGAAGCTGATTCCAGGATTACTGGCCAAATTCGGAGACATAAACAGTCAGCTTCAGGGTTCATGGGACTGCATACAGCAGTTTTCAGATGCCAGAGCCCTTAGTCAGAGACAGCTGAATCCCAGGCTGAAAGAGGCTTTCTTTGCTCAGGAGGAGGATTATAATACGTAAAGGGTGTAAGACATTCCCTGCAAGTTACACTCGAGCATTTCCAGCAGATGTTGGAAAAGAGGTTTTATTAGCTCTGGAAAGCTCCAGTTTATAAGCATTGCTCTATAAACCACAGCTTGGAGTTTTGTGTTTCCAAAACTATATTGAGGTTGTAATTGAGCTTTAACTGGAAAAGTCAGTCTGCAGAGGGAACCCTGGCAGCCTGTTTGACCGTGGTCTATCTATTCATGCTTACATTGGTCACCACAGCGTGTCACAACCTGAACTGCTCCATTAGTGCTTCCCATGTTCTGTCTTGGTGATCATATCAGAGTGGGTGGTGGCTCTGTGTCTGCTCAGAGCAGTCCTGAGCTGACCCTTGGCTTTCAGTGTGCCAATGGCCCAAGCTGCAGCCCACAGCGTGGATGGAGCAGCTGCTGCAGTGGGAGCTGCAGGGCTGTGGAGCTCAGCACGTGCAGGCTCCACACGCTGCCAGCCCTGCCAGAGCAGTCTGCAGCCAGCCAGCCCTCAGCCTGGCTGTGACACAGGCTGGGGAACAGATGTGCTCTGTTAATTGCTGAGGCTCTTCCTTCAGAGTAATGTAGATGTTGCTGTTTAATCTGTCAGGTCCTTCTATGTCCCTTCCTTCAAGCCACAGGAGCAGCAGGGGCCCCAGTGCTGCTGGGGATGTCACAATCCCTTGTGGGACACTTTGCTGACTAATAGGAACTTGCTGGCTATATAATCTCTTAATTATCCAGGCCTCTGGGCTGATCTAGGCTGGGCATGCAAGGCCTGATTGGCCATCTGCACCTTCTTAGGGGCATTGAATGATCTTGGAGGGAATATTCTTCCTACTTCTGCCAAGCAGACAGACTGGCTGATTAGTTTCCTTGTTTCCCCAGCACAAATCAGTTTTTGCTGTCAGTGCTGAATAGATGTGACTTTCAGATCATAGAAAGAGACCTTCAAGATCATCTTCCAGCCTCCTTCCCATGGGTAGGGACACCTTCCACTAGACCAGGTTGCTCAGAGCCCCTCCAGCCTGGCCTTAAAATGATGATCCCTTTCAGATTTTAAAATCCTCAGATGTGGTTGAACTCTACNTCAGATCATAGAAAGAGACCTTCAAGATCATCTTCCAGCCTCCTCCCATGGGTAGGGACACCTTCCACTAGACCAGGTTGCTCAGAGCCCCTCCAGCCTGGCCTTAAAATGATGATCCCTTTCAGATTTTAAAATCCTCAGATGTGGTTGAACTCTACTAAAATCTGTGGATAACTTCCCTGAATCAGTGCTGTAAATAAGGAGCCGTGTGTGTCAGTAAAGTAAAGTACTGTCAGCAGCCAAGCACCTGGCAGTAGGTGAAACAGCAGGTGATCAAAAAGTAGGGAAAAGGCTGTATTTTTACACTTGTCTCAGGCACACCAAATTTGCAAAAGGCAAATATTGATAAAAGCCCTCCTGATGCCTCTGCTGTCACTCACAGATTAGGCCACAGTTGTCTTTGAAGATTTTTAGAATCTAATCCAGTAATTTTACACCACCAAAGCAAATTATAAAACTTGATAGACAAATCACAGTCTTCAAATTGTTTCTTTCTCTCTCCCTTTGCTTTGTTGTCCCTTGGGCAGGTTTTGAAGTTCGATGCCTACTTCATGGAGGAAGTTGCTGCCTCTCCAGAGGAGAATTACCGGATCCGCCAAGTGGGGCTCTACTACTACCTGGAGGATGACAGCATGTGCATCATCGAGCCCAAGGTGAAGAACTCGGGTCTGCTTCAAGGCAAACTCATGAAACGCCACCGGGTGCCCAAAAATGAGCACGGGGATTATTACCACTGGAAGGATCTGAACCTGGGCATCGACCTCACCATCTACGGCCGGACCTACCGCCTGGTCAACTGCGACTGCTTCACCAAGGTGTGTTGTGGGGACAACACAGAAATACTCCTGGGAAATGCAGGAGTCTTTTTAGATTTTAATTACCTGTTAGAGTCCAGCAGTTTGCAGCTGTAGCTTTAATTTGATATGGGTGCTCGCAGTCTTTCATTTTGCTTTTTGTGTATATTTGTTTTTTCAAGCCGAAGGGGAGTTTAGGGTATGACATCTGCCTGAGGGCAAGTTAACTGCTCAGTATTTTTGCCCCAGGACTGCTGGGAGTCCATCATTTGTCCTCAAGACTTCTCTTTACATTACAAATTCTAAGTTCATATCTGGGCAGTTTAACAGCTTGGAGTCCAGATGAAAAATTGTGCATACATGAGAGAGAAATTAGTGATCCTGACTCTTTTCTGATTTAATATTCCTCTGTTAGGAATAGTGGAAAGGAATACAAGCAGTAACTCTGCACACATCCACAGCCAAGCCATGATCCATGGGTTGAGAATCATGGTATGAATTGACCTTTCTAAGAAAGCTTACTCATGCCTGCTTTTCTATTTCTGGCTATTTCTGTGCCAGTAAATGAGATAATAATGATCCAATAACAAGAAATAAGAATTACCAGTACACTGGTATCCTGCTAGATTGTCCCCGGTAAAATCTCAGCCCTGGTCAGCTACTATTCTTCCAGGCCAGAAGTTAGACTGCTCCAGAGACCATTCCCAATAGGTGAGTTACATGCAGTCCACCTGTCCTGGAGGCTGGGAGAGTTTAGGTCCAGGATCTTCCTTCTCAGTTGGCCTCAGTGCCCAGGAATGTTCCCAAGCATGCATAATATATTGGTATAAATGTGGCTGTGGGGCCAGCTCTGCTGCATCTGGGTGACTGTTCAAGTCAGTCCACATCAAATAAAGAGCTGGTCCTCATGTTAATATTGATGGAGAACATGGAATGAGCTACATGGGTCTACATCTCAAGGCCAATAGTGTATTTATCATTTACTGACATCTTCCAGACCAGAAAATAGTGAATCTGAAAGTATGAACCTGCCTTATGAGTCTCCAGGGGGATCTCATATTCCTGTGGGAGATGTTTGCATAGGTATTTCCTGGGCTGAATGTTTTCATGGACCACTTCCCGAAGCCAAAAGGGGAGCAAGTCACTTGATTTCAGATGTTGTTTTGGGTGACTGGTGCAAGTCCATGAGTAACACCCTGGATTTTGTTCATGGTCCAAGGTAAGCAAAAAATCTCTTTATAAACAAGCAGATTGCACTCTTTCTTTGGAACAGTACTCCTGAAAGATGGAATGAAGCTGCCACTGACACATATCCTTGTGCCTGTAGGGTATTGATGTGCCTAGTGTGGGTGACACTAGTTTCTTCTAACTGTCTGACACAGCCCTAAGTTCTTGCAAATTCAGGCTGACTACATCTGTGTTTATACAGCAATTCCATCTTTTTCATTTACATAAAAGAGACCAACTGACATTTATCTTCCATTTAAAGCCCTAAGGCCAGGGAAGACTGTGCTCAAGTGAAATCTGAGTTAGGATGTTCAGGACAGGACTGCTCTGATTAATTAAAGGGTAAGCAAAGATAAGAAGCAGCTTAAACAAATATATTTGTCATCTGTTGTGTTTTGCTGTTGCTGTAGAATTCTCTATGAGGAGTGAACTTGCAGAATTCTGACCTCACTCATCCCAGCCTACCTGTAACCTCTAGTCACCTCTTACCTTCAGAACTCCTGGCAGCACTAACACCTCAGATGACCTTCCTAGGTGTTCCTGGAGAGCCAAGGAATTGTAGTGAACCCTCCAGAGGAACTGGTTTCAGATCCTTACACAGAACAACGTCGGACACCTTTTCAAAAAGCCATCGTGCCTGCTGGTCCTGACCCCTTCAGGCAGTTTCTGATCTATGACACAAAGGTGAGAGAGATGGGGATTGCCCAAATTATTGTATAATTACCCATATCACACTGGTGAGGTACCTCGGGTCCTGTGTCCTGGTCTGGGCTCTTCACTTTAGGAAAGACACTGAGGGGCTGGAATGTGTTCAGGGAAGGGGCTGGAGCACCAGGAGAGGCTGAGGGAGCTGGGAAAGGGGCCCAGGCTGGAGAAAAGCAGGCTCAGGGGGGACCTTGTGGCTCTGCACAACTCCCTGACAGGAGGGGACAGCCAGGTGGGGGTCAGTATCTTCAGGCAAGCAGAGACAGGACTGGAAATGGCCTCAAGTTGTGAAAGGAGAGGTTTAGGTTGAATTAGAAAGAATTTCTTCACAGGAAGGGTGATTAGACATTGAAACAGGATGCCCAGGGAGGTTTGGAGTCCCCATCCCTGGAGGTGTCCAAGGAATGACTGGACATGGCACTCAGTGCTCTGGACTGGGTGACAAGGTGGGAGTCAGTCAGAACTTGGACTCAATGATCTTCCAACCTAGAAGATTCTGTGATTACAGTGAAAATGTGCTATTGAAACCCAGGTCTTGTGAGTGTCTGCAACTTCACTCATTCTAAATTGTCTCCATCTGCTGAACAGACTCCAGATTTGCTCCTTTCTTGGCTTTAGTGTGAAACAAAACCTTTTATGTTTTTTTTCTGGGCTTTGTGCCTTGTAAACAACTTCTCTTTGGATTGCAGAGCCTGTGCTCAATATCATCCATTACTCTCTTTCTTTCTGTTGGGATGAGATAAGCCACCTGCCTCTGGAATTTAGCAGCCAGATGCAGTTCTAATAGGAATGGTCTTGATGCATCCACTCCTCTCCTCCCTCAAAATATTGATGCCAGGTGCCAGAGCAGACAATTTCAGACAAAATTACAGACAATGCCCCTTGCTCTGGCTAAATTCTCCCTATGTCTCTCCTGCCTCTTCAGGAGCTGAACCTTGGGGAACTCTCAAGCATTTCAATGTGATGAGTTTGATTTCTGCAGCACCAAAAGATGATTCTGATCCATGTTTGTCTCCTTTTTTTCCTGCACTCCAGGTGCTTCGCTTCTATGCCATATGGGATGACACCAACTGTGCCTTTGGTGATCACCATCCCTGCATCATCCATTACTTCTTGGCAGATGACACAGTGGAGGTTCGGGAAGTCCACAAGAGAAATGATGGGAGAGATCCATTCCCAGTACTGATGAGACGCCAGCGCTTGCCCAAAATCTTTGTGGACAAGAACAGTAAGATTGGCACATCCATCTATGCTAAAGTGTCATTATTTCATGGTCAAAAAAAAGTTCTTCAAATGGTCACTAAATTCTTTATCTTTTGGGGAACAGTGGCAGGACAGCAGTGCCAGCATCTCCCTGTAGCTATTTATACACCTTGCCTTTATTTCACTTTTCACTAGGAAATGTTAATATCTCCCTGATTAATTTATTTTTCTTTCTGCTCCCTTGTCCTTAGAGAACTTCCCAAGCTGTGTGCTGGAGATCACTGACCACGAGGTACAAGAGTGGTACTCACCCAAAGATTTTGGTATTGGCAAAACTGTCACCCTCCTTGGACGCACCTTCTTAATCTATGATTGTGACAAGTTCACCCAGGACTTCTATCATGAAAAATATGGCATCACAGACTTCCAGCCAGTGGATGTAAATAAGAAACCACTTGAAAAAGTTCCACAGGTACTGCAAACAATTTCTCAAGCTCTTAGAATAAAGCAGAGGTTCAGCTTAGTAAGAACCTGTAGAAAAAAAGTTCAGCTTAAAGAAAAAAATTAAGTAACTTGAAAAAGAAAAGGCAAGAATGGTCATAATCAATACAAAAATGAAAGCCTGGCTACATTCATACTACTGAACTTTCCCTTACTCTCCAAAACAGTGTTGCCAAGTCCAAATTGCCTAATGGGGATGGTCATAGCCCTTGTTACCTCCCAAACTGAGCCTAGAAATGATTTGGAGTTGTGGCTTAGACCACAGGCATGGTGGGGATTAGGTCACCAGTGTAACCATTTGATAGCTGAGTTCCTGTGCATGGGGAGGTTTAGTTGGAACTAGATGATTTTAAGGTCCTTTTCAACCCAAACCATCCCATGGTTCTTTAATATAGCCATAACCTCTTAATTCAGAGAAATTACCTGTCTTTCTGAGTTTCAAATTTGCTTAATCCTCTTACATTTTCATTAAATACAACACATGGCCAGGCTGGTGTCATCCATCTCTACTGGGCAGGATGTCTCAGCTCTTGCTACCTGGTGTCAGAATATTTCCTTCCAAATCTGATGGGCTTTGCTAAGTCTTGTAAACTTTGTCTTGTTCTTAGTTGCAGCTGTTTATGGTTGATATCTCCTCTGGATGCAGGTGATTCCTCCCTATAATGGTTTTGGCATCCCTGAAGACTCTCTCCAGAACTGCCTTAGTCTGTTTCCAAAGCCTCCACGGAAAGATGTCATTAAGATGCTGGAGAATAATCTCAAGGTCCTGCGGTACCAGGTGGCCTTGGTGAGTGTTTTCCTTGGTGGAATAGTGCCAGGAGAATGGGAGGAGCAGCCTGCCCAGACAAGGCTGTTGGCAAACTCTCCTTTGTGCCAGTGGGAAAAGAGAGCTCCCTGAGCCAACACAAGTATCTCTAGGGGGATGCAATGGCATTATTGTGTGCTTGCTGTGACAACTGGCAGCTCACAAAACTAGAAGAAAAAAAAAAAAATAAGGCCAGAAAGTACAAACCAGACCTGCTACAAACCCACAACCATTTATGGAAGAACTCCCTCTGCCACTGCTACGTGACAGATGGCCCTGGCTGAAGCAGCCTGCACTGGGCACTGTGCCTCTGCCTGCCTGCCACCACTGCCACCAGCCAGAGCTTGATGTCTCTGCTGCTGGCCCCAGCCCCTGTCCTTCTCCAGGCTAGTCCTGCATACAGCAAGGAGCTGTCCTAGCAGAGCAGCCAAGTGCCGGTGTAGGAGCTGGAAAATCCATGAGAATGGTGTTTTCCACCTACAGCAGCACCCAGTCCCTGGCCTTTGTGCCAGCTTTACAGCTGGTTTATGCAAGGAGCCTCTGGCACATCCAGCAGCAGCGATGGCATTTCCTGTGCTGCCTTGTGCCTGCCCTCTCCAAACACTCCGGGTGGATAAGGGCCAGTTTATTTTTCCTATTGTGCAGGAGTTCCTTAAAAGTCACAGCAGAGGAGTTAAGATCCACTTAGCTTTAAACTCAGCAAGTAAACCCTCTGGTGTGTCAGGGGAGTGACTTCCTGTGACTAAGGGCTGAAGCAGCACCAGCCTCTCTAAGGCACTCAGCATAATGAAAAATGTAATTTAAATCTGAATTTTACAGCCTCTCTGCGGTGAATCATTCCATATAGGATATTCCTTTCTCTTGGATTACTCAGGCTGTGGAAATACTGAATATACTTGGTAACTTCAGCCCAGATTCTGCTTCAGTGGCTTGAGTAAAGCAAGTAACCTTTGAAATTCAGATCCTAAGTGCTGTCTAGTGCTTTGTTACGCTATGTCAGCACATCAAGTGCTTTGTTTAGTCAGCTATAAAAAAAGCTCTGGGTGCTTATGAGTGGGTTACTAGGTACTCCTAAGCACCCCATGCAAGGAAAAGCTGGTTCAAATGCTCTATTCCAAACCTGCTACCCTTGCTCTAGGAATCACCAGTGCCTGAGGACAAAAATCGTCGTTTCATCCTCTCTTATTTCCTCTCTGATGACACTATCAGCATCTATGAACCCCCAGTCAAAAACTCTGGCATCCTTGGAGGCAAATACTTAAAAAGGACCAAAGTTACCAAGCCAGGGTCTACTCCAGAGAATCCCATGTACTATGAGCCCTCTGACTTCACCATCGGTTCTACAATTGAAGGTAAAACCCAGCCTGGATTTATAATACTCTGATGTGTCATTTATTCATTGGACAGTGCATATATATATCACTTCCTTCACTTGAAAGATCTGCTGCTTCTGGGTCTGGTCACATTTGAGTTTCCAGATCAGCAGCTGGTGTACATTGATACAACTTTGTTACTGTCAATGTTTGAACATTTCAATCAGTGAAATTATTCTTACTTCAAGAAGTGAAACAAGTAGCAGAGCTGGCTCAAAGCTGAGCCCAGCCACAGGAGAGGAATCCCGCTCCCTCCTGGATGAAGAAATTACTTTAACCCATGCTAAAACACAGGTAACATTAATTCTTTATTGCTTCTTCCCCAGTGTTTGGCCACAGGTTTGTTATCACTGACACTGATGAATATGTGCTTAATTATTTGGAGAGAAATGCAGAGAGTTTCCCTGCAGCAACAGTGCAATCCATAAGGGATCATTTCCTCCCACGGAAGGTGGTAGTGGAGACTACCAGCAGGTAGGCTACAAAGAATGGTGTGGTGAGACTAAATAAGACTAAGGTTGACATCTAAGGGCATTTTCAGCAGCCTCTCTGGGTTCCAGCCTCCTGCTCTGCTGGTGGTTCAGCTCCAAGAGGCTGTGTTTGGGCACATTCAGAGGGTGTGAAGTGTGTACAGTAAAATGTTGTGGCTGCTGCTGGCCCCAAAACCTCCTGGGACAGCTCTATCTCAGCAGCAGAGACAGAGAAGTGGTCACGGCACCAAGCCTGAGTTCAAGAAGTGTTTGGACTTCCAGCCAAAATCATAGAATCACGAAATGGCTTGGGTTGGAAGGACCTTAAATATCAGCTCAGTCCAACTCCTGCCATGGGCAGGGACACCTTCCACTATCCTCGGTTGCTCCAAGCCCTGTCCAACCTGATATTAAACACTTCCAGGGATAGGGGACTCATCTTTTCCCAAAAGGCCTCAGTTCACTGTAACAGATGCTGCCAACTTGAGCTGCTTGGTGGTTGCAGGCTCAGCAGGTGGTGGTCGTGCCCTTTTCTAGGGCATTTATTCCTTCTTTGCTTATCAGCCCATCAGAGCCTAGACTACATCCTCCTTTTAGCTGTCTGGACCCAGTTTGTGTGACCCAGTAACAGCCCTGTTACCTCAGAACATGGTTTGGAGGCAGTTATATCATAGCTCTGGTTGAAACTCAAGTTTCTCTCTGTTTCTGACACTATGGAGCCCACAGGGAGATGCTTCTTTTTCACTCAAGTGTCACAGCAAGACTGCCAAAATGAGTTTTTGCATGAAATCCTGTTATTCTTTTTCTCTGCAGTGGCATCCCCAAGAAGGACCTAGATGATTTAATTGTGGAGGTTCAGAAAGAACTGAAGCTCCAAGAGCCCTTCAACACCAGGCAGTTTCATGAAGCATTTCATCATTTTGACAAGGAAGGCTCTGGCTTCCTGGATAAAGCAAGATTTTTAAATGTTTGTGACAGGTTCCACGTGCCGACCAGCACCATTCTTCTTAAAAAGGTCAGATGGAAAGGGGTGCTGTGCATGTGGAATTCCTCTCCTATGGCTCTTCTAAAAGATCTCTTCTAAAAACCAAATCTAACCAGCTGCTCTAGCCTTCAAAGGGGAACAAATTCAAGAAAAGGGCAAGAGTGTCCCAGTTTAGAAAAACTTCTGAGTTGTTGGACTGAGCCTGTGTCTTAGAGGAGATAATAATTGCTGTCCTCTATGGAAAGGGGAAAAAATGTTATCCAGGTTGCCCCCCATGTTTGGCTGCACTGTAATGTGTGAAAGTTTCTGCTGGTACAGGTCTTGGATGAGTAGAAGAGGTTGTGTATTGTGACAGAGAGCAGGAATCATGACAGAGATCAGGCATAGGTTCCTTGGAGTGTCTGTGATGGCTTAAGCACAGCTGGGATTGAGTAGAGCTGACACTGAAGTGTTCAAGGAATGTGCCTTAGGAAAGCTTAGAGACATTCTGGATTTAACAGCAACTGAACTTAAGGTCTAAGGACTAAGTATTTTCCCCTCTAAAAATTATTATTATTAAAAACATTAACATTAACATTATTATTATTATTTTAGAATCATAATGCCCTTGTTAACACTTGTTGGGCACAATGAGCAACAAAAAGCACATGGACATCCCAGTCTGCAGAGCAGAAAATGTGAGGGAAACTGAGGAAAAATTCCTGCAGTGAGGATGGAGGAGGATCCTTTCAGGAATATGACGGGCAAGAATGTTTACTCAGCATCATGTGGTAGGCAGTGGATTAGTGGCCAGTAAAGGGGGACTCAGACTTTAGAGAAACCTAGAAACCAGAGGGAATTATTTCCCCCTCTAAAATAAAAACTTTTCTAAAGCAGGCAACTGTGAGCATCACAGCCATGGTTAGCAAGGTGCATGGGCAGGGGATTTGTGCCTCTGAATGTGGGATGAATAAAGTGACAAGCACCCAGGGCTTTGCTGTACCAGATTTCATCAGAGCTCACTCTGCCCCGAGGAATTTACAGTGTGGTGACAATC
This sequence comes from Buphagus erythrorhynchus, assembly GCA_013400855.1. NCBI lineage: Eukaryota > Metazoa > Chordata > Aves > Passeriformes > Sturnidae > Buphagus > Buphagus erythrorhynchus. The sequence goes on from VZTT01066805.1 coordinate 23,039, forward strand.
CCTGCTCCACTCTGAGAGTGGGAGAGAAGTAACACTCCTAAAATTATGTGGAGAACCTGTAACACTTGAAGCTAAACTCCCACGTGTGAGCCCAGTCTAGGATCTATGCACTAAAAACATCCATCTCCTCTCCTGAAATCTTAATCCCAGTGTTCCCAGAGCCCTCGGAAGCATGGCAGGGCTATAAATTAAACATATGGCAGAGAGTTCACTGCCTGGAGAGGAGCACAGCTGTCAGTCACAGAAGCAAACTCCAGACAGAGAATCTGTCTCCAGGCGACAAGGGGAAGAAGAATCCTTTCAAGGAATTGTGATATTAGACCTTTTCCATCTCTCTGGGTGTCAGAAGGAGATTAGTTATGCAATTAAAGAAACAAAAGCCTTCTTTCTTCCCCTGAAGCACACAAAGGCTGTGGCTCTGTAACACAATGCAGGGTCAGGCATGGACACCAGAACTGGCTCATTAGGGAGGCTGTCACCAAGCTCAATTATCTGTATCTCCCTTTATGCCATGTGCACACACCAAAGTGACACCAGGGAACAGTGACTGCTCACATATACTGCCCCACCCCACTTCTGGCAGGGATTTCTGCAAGATTTCCTGTGGCCCATCTCAGTCTGTGGCCATGCTTTGTATTTTTGTGCCACTCTGGTGAGGCCCAGAATGAAATCAGGATTAAACTCAAACACTTGAGATCTTCTCCTTGCATAGATTAGTGTCATCTATAGGCATTCAAGGTTGGACTTGAACCTTTAGATCAAATCCAACCTTTAGATCATCAAATTCAATCCTTAAATGGTTGGACTTGATGATCTAAAGGTTGGACTCGATGATCTTGTAGGTCTTTTCAATCCTTAATGGTTCTATGTTTCCAAGTTTACCTGTGATTCAGGACTACCAGGATGGGGAAATCCACATGGGGGAATAACATTTGCTCTGTCACACAAGGGGAACTCTGGGCACTTCCCCCTAAAAACAACCCAAATTTTGCACCTTTTTCCAACTCTTGATGGTGTTTCCTGTGTTTTTTGTCCCCACAGCTGATTGACTACTGTTCCTGTGATGATGACAAGGTAAACTACCGTGAGTTCCTTCTAGCCTTCCCTAGTGATCTCTTCCCAGAAGCCGAAGGACAGGACCAGCAATTGAATTCTCAGCTGACTTGAAGACATTGTACTTGAAAAAGGATGTTCTGGTTTTCACCCTTGCTTCACTCTCTCCCTCCCCCTTTTGCAGACCCAGCTGATTCCACTCTCATGTTAACTTTTTTTCTTCCTAACCTCTCCCTGCCCTTTTAGTCACGCCCAAACTCAACCTCATAACTGCTGGATGTTGAAATGAAACTTACAGGAGACAAAAAAATAATTCTGAGAACCAAAGTCAGGTTCATCTATTGTTTTCTCAGCCTTTTAGTGCAGTACTTTAGAGAGCTAAAGCTCTCTGGAGCCTGGAGTGAAAACCACTCAGATAGGCTTTTCACCGTCAAGTACTGAAGACTGCCAGTTTGTTATTAAAATTGCAATAAACTTGCAGTTGCTATAAAAGTGTTCAAAAGTCTGTTTTGAATAGAATGGCTGGAATAGCTAAGGATTAAAATAAGGGTGGGAGGAGGAAACCCACAGATTGTGATTCTGGGTCTACTCAATATAGGGTGATGGTGGTGAGCTTAGTTATCTGGAGGTAACAGGGTAACACAAATTGCTGACAGCAGCTCTGCATTTTCTAACAAGAAGTTGGGAGAATGTTTTTAGGACTGAGATGCCATCTAAACCCACCTTATCCACCTGTCACCTCACCACAGGTCTCCAAGGAAAAGGGAACAGGGGCAGTTGGCATAGCAATAGTTATGACACTCGTGCTCTGTTACTCCTCTCCCCGTGAAGGTAACGTGGCAGGAGCCTTCTCACCCCAAGTGACACCTGCCAGGTGTTGCCATGGAGCACACAGAAAAGGCAGCTGGTGCACACACACAGAGAACAAAGCTCTTTGGAACAAAATGCTGCTTTAAATCAGCTTTTGTGCCGTGGATTCCCACCTCCCCTCAGACAGCTGAGAGTCTCCACATGACAGCTCCCTCCTGTCTCCCCTTGTTTGGAAAGGTCACTGCTCTTCCCTTCTGGGCCTGTTTTGTGCTGCTGCTCACCCTGACCAAGGATCCTTCCAGGGATCTCTGGTCCACCTTGCATTTCAAGAGACCAAAAACTTACAGATTAAATTACTTGAGCTGTAGAAAGTCAGAAACTATTTTCTGCACAGGCTATGAAACTGTAACCCTCAGCCAAGTGATGCAGTGTGCCAGGGGCCAGCTGCACAAAATATACAATATAGCTCACCAAAAATATGTGCCTAACCACATCAGATAAATCATCTCCTACAAATACCCTTATCCTCCACTCCCTCTGATGAAAGCAGCCACGAATAATGAACTCTGGAGCAGCTGCCTATGCTGTGGACATGGGAAATGTGAGAAGAAGAATCCCAGCTGCGAGGGCTTGGGGTGACAGGATAAGGAGGAATGGCTTTAAACTGCAAGAGAGTAGATTTAGATTGAATGTTAAGGAAAAAATTTTTCCCTGTGAGGGTGGGGAGGCCCTGGAACAGATTGCCCAGAGAATCTGTGGCTGCCCCTGGATCCCTGGAAATGTCCGAGGCCAGGTTGGATGGGGCTTGGAGCAACCTGGGATAGAGGAAGGTGTCCCTGCCACATGCACAGCTTAGCAATAATAATAAAGCATCAGTGGAAACAGCACTGGAAGAATCTATGCCTTTTATTTATTTATTTCAGAAAAATACTTCTGCTGAGTTTATCACAAAAGTCATCGAACAACGAACAACAACAAACAAAATCCATACAAAAACTGAAGTGACAGGAAGAATGAAACAAACAGGATAAAATACCAGACTGTTAATTCCCCCCATCCCCTCCAAAATCAGGAAATTTGCACTAAAGCATAAATATGGAAGAACAGAAATTTTCCTCGAGTTCCTTTGCTGAAGTCTGATCAGCCGAGTTCAACATTTTCGAGGAAGAACTGCACACCTCTGCCTGCACACCTCTGGCTCTTCCAACAGCCATTCTTCCCAGGAAAACCTCACACACAGCTCCAAGGAGGAAGAACATACTTCACTGCTGGGCATAAAACCTACTAAACCAACCTTTCATCCCCCATGAAGTTTCCTGGAAGGCTGTAAATCAAACCCCACCATCTCCATCCACTGTTGACACAATCTGGGGTCCATCTACCAAAGGCAAGAGCCTGAGGCTGCTGTAAACCCCAGGCACTGCAGCAAAGGCAGGGTGGCTCCAAGCTTCCAGGGTCACTTGGAGGCAAGGAAGAGACATCTCAGAGTGGCCACTCTTCCCTCCAACCAGGAAGCCTACCAAAAATACCTTTTAAAACACTGAGTTCACGGTAAGGGGACCTGTAGGGGAACTGGAACTTGGCTACTACTAACCCAAACATGATGAGTAAGAATAAAGAATCCTAAACAACAACAACAACAAGACAAAACGTGACTGTAATGCCCCATAATGTAAGAGTCACTCAAAAACTGTATGTGAAATGCTACATCTGTTCTTCCTCTACCCCTTTCTCTTCCCAAGCCCATTCTCCAACTAAGACAAGAAGAGAGAACTAGTGCTGGTATTTCACAGCTCTTCTAGGCTAGGACAGGAAAACACTACACTTCACCCCAAAAACCACAGGCTACTCAATTCCTGACCTCCTTAGGTTGGATAATGAACACAGACTACTAAAGCAGCCTAAAGTCCACAGGAAGGTTGCAAGGAATCATGTCCCACTGTAAGTTCTGAATAATCTCCATCACTTTCTGCACTGTGGTGGACAAGAGGCTCCTGTTCAGGGTTGGATCTTGGTGTTGGATTAAAGGTCGGACATTGACGAGTTTGGAGGCATTTTCCAACCTCACCCAACAATTCCATGATGTTTTCTGCAGATGACACAGGGCTTGACAAGATGGGGCAGGAGAAGAGCATCCACGAAAAGGATCTGAGCTCGTGGCATTGCATAGGCAGAGCAGCCAAGGACAGACTGACCACTAAGGGCTTGCAGTGAAAATGCTCCAAGAAAAAGCTCTTTGGGCTGAAAGGAAGGCTGGATCTGCTGAGAGATAACACGGACACAGGAGCAGTTACTGCAGGCTTGCAGCCCAGGGACTGTGCTTGCACTACAACACAGAGACAGGAGCAGCCCATGGCAGCCCCTCTGATGGAGAGGGGATTGCAAACCTCCAGGATGACAGTGGATATTGCCTCACAACAAAGGCTCAGCTCAAAAAAAAAAAAAACCTGCCAGGTTTGGGTCTAACAAAAGGAGGATGGGGATTGCTGAGAACTAAATATAGGAGAGGGCTAAAAAAGAAAAAAAAAAA
>VZTT01066806.1:3816-27870 GCA_013400855.1 Buphagus erythrorhynchus
AGGTCCACTGACTAAATGTTTTCTATGCTAAAACAAAAGACAATTGGCTTCATATCCCCTAGTTATCATTACAAATTCTAAAACTATTTAAGTTTTACTCAGGGAGAAAGAGGGCAGAGGACTCTAATCTACAAGGGCTTCCAGAAAACAGCCAGTTAAATACAGTTGAATTTTATGAGAGAAAAATACTGAAAGATAGTACTGACCATTTTTACATACCTATATCTTTTTTAAATAAAAAGGATCCATGCTGCAGCACAGTTTCAACAAGTACCATGAAACAAAATTCCCAAACATTATAAATGCTTAACATGTTATTCCATCCTCATTAGTACAATACAAGGAAAAAAAATATACAAGCAGCAAACAATCAGTGGTTGTTTAAGAGCCTAATATGGTACGAGGAAAATAATGCAGCACAGCAACAAGTTCACTGGAGTGCTCCCTTAACACAGACATAGCAGAAGTACAGCTGTTTATCTTGGGAAGAAAAACAATCAAAAGAGGACATAAAGACTTTTGAAAGGATCTTCTCCCCGATATTTAATAATATGCAAAATATTGAAAGATTCTCGCATGAAATCAGGAATAGCAATACGTCGTTTTTCATGGTATTTTAAAAAGCTAAGCAGACACACAACAGGATGCCAGCAGGCAGCTTGCATGAGACATAAGGCTTTATATTCCCACTAGGAACGTACCTTCTCTGCTTTTGCTTTCCTGGCGTTATGCACAAACCTGCGTCCCAGCTTCTTGGCATACCAGATAGAGGCAAACATTGTAGTGATGAAGATTTCAGTCTGAATATGCAGCACACACACACAAAAAAAAAAACAACTTCCCCCACAACTGAGATACAGATCTAATGCTGGTTAAGGTCTCAACTATGCTGTTGCTTTGTCAAGTCCTCTCATGCTGCCTTCTGAAAAAAAAACAAACCACCCAGTGTGGCCAGTCTGCAGGTGTATTTACATACTGCCAGCAGGAAGTCCAGGGTGAGGCATCTTTGTATCCAGCTCACATCCAGTCTGCTAAGTGCCTGTCTGCAGTTCTTTAGCACTGTCACCACAAAATACATATGTGTCAGTATGAAAGGAAGCTGCAGTAAACTACTGTAGCAGACAGCTCACCTCCTCTTCTCCTGTTCTGAAATTTAACTCCTTGGTTCTCTTCGATTTGCCAGCATGCAACAGAAGCAGCAGCAGTTCAAAAATGAGATACACAGCACTGCAGGAAAGCAAAGGGGTACAAAAGTGCCAAAAATAGAAATGTGTATTAACTGTTAAGGTGAAAGAACAGGTGTTTCATGTGTTTCAGGGCAATGAAGATATGAAAGGAAAATTGATTTTACTTTGTTCTTGTGGTCTGGGGTCTATTCAGAGATATTTTTGCTAGCTAGTTTCAGTTCACAACACACAGGCATCAGAGCTGCTCAGTTCACTTGCTGATGTCACACATGCTCTGCCGAAGGATTTAAGACTCAGACAAGGGCTTCTGTTTTTTCCTTTGATAATGCCTTCACGAAACAGAAACCTGATAGATTTTTTTTTCAAAATTCCAAACTTCTGCCCTACCTAAGCATGCTTTTCCCTCTTCCTGTAATTGCATGCTCTTCTGCATTAGGAGTTGGGAAGTGCCTTTGAGCACCTACTTTTGCAGCAAAACAGCAATGCACAATTTTCCTTTTGTCACACACTTCAGCTTTAACCCCTGCACCTCTCTTCAGCTGTAATGGCTAAACAATAAGCAGAAACACACTCTTCTTGCTCGAGACATATGACAAACCAGATGTTCCTCCCAGGCAGATGCAGTATCAAGGCTGTAAATTGCAGGGTTTACAGGTATGTGTGGTATTTGGTAGCACTTATAAGACAAGTCCTGCCCAATGCCCTCCCACCTACAAGTGAGGAGATACCAACGTGCAGGAGAACCACTGCTGTCCTGTGTGAAACACTGGATTTGGGATGCACACATGCAGGAGTAATTTCTGCTCTGCTATTCCATGGTAAAGAGCAACACAAAATTAATTGATGCATGGCAAAGGAAATACAAGCAGAGTGATTTAGTATAGGGCTTTTGGGGCCAAGGAAACACCTTTTCTGCCTCAGGAGTTTCAGAGAATGGCTGATCCAGGGCACAGAAATCAAAAGGGAAAACACTCCCACTTAAAACTTCGGTAGAACATCCAAGTTACTGTAGCTGGATGGCACTGCCCAAGCTTTGAGCCTGAAGGTACGTACTGCTCAATTCCCTTAAGATTATAGGGAGTTCAAAGAATTCTTCAATGCGTTTTAAAATGGCAAGTTGGTTAACTAAATTGAAATTCTTAGATAGTGAAGGGTTTTTTCAAGGTAACTCCAAGGGGTATGGTTGATTTTTGTTTGACATCTAAAACCTTCTGACAAACTATTTGGTAACTGGTGATATTCCTGGAAGGCAGTATTTATTAACTACTTCCAATTCAAATATTTAGTTAATCTTGGCAGACAGAAAGTTTTAAGACCACAAGATAGAGTAAATTCATGTCTCATGTGGAATGTGATTGCTATAGAAGAGCTGTCTTTCCATAACATCACACCAAGTCTCTGAACTCTAGGCTGCTAGTAAGATAGACTCTCCAAGGTGAGAAGTCTAATAAAGGAGAACTTGTATTATGCCATGTAGCAGCCTCTCACCATTCTCCCTATTTGTGGGTTTACATTGCCCTAAAATAGAGGGAAGGGTAGAGAAAGAAGAAAGATGGCCTGAAAAATTTAGGAAGAAATCAGAGACCTTGTTTCTAGGCGGGATGCCATTGTAAGGGAACATGGATAGGAAAACAAAAAGTGCAGAAAAGGAGAAGCAACATCATTACACAATTTAACCAACACTATAAATGTTAAAGGAACAGGGAAAAAATATCTTACATAGTATATGCTTAAACAGTAGAATGCTTCTCCCACTCTGCTCCCATGCTTTTATGCTTTTATGAAGAGAACAAGCATAATTTGAAATCATTGCACTACAACCAATAAAGGGTACATGTTCCCAAACAACTATTTATATAGTCTTATGTATATTCAGAAGCTGAGAAATCGAAGGAAATACTCATTAAACAATAAAAAATCCTTTTTATGACTTTTATCATCAAAATTAGAAGCTTTACTGAACTATATATTCAGGAAAAATAGGGAGTAATAAAAAGCCTCAATTCATCCCACTTAAAGGAAAAAAAATAGAATACATTGTTCATTTAAGAAATAATGACAAAGCAATAGGGAGGTAATTTTCTCCACCCACTGAAAATGTTAGATCAGGAAGAATAAATCTTGCCAAATACCTAATCCTGATTCTAATCAGAAATACAGTTTAACTGTTTGCATGCATTTGCAGATCTGTCCAAACCCTCAAGTACAGCAATGGCCAGACTCTGAGCCATTTCCTTACAGCTCCATCAGGCAGCAGTCTGCCATACATTGCCAATAGCAGGTTTATTAGGGCTGTACTGGTACCAAGGGAGTTTATGATTATGAAAATTTTACTGTAACCATAACGAAGGCTGCATTTTACAGAAGTGCTACAAGCTGAGCTGCTTTAGAAGAATTGGAACTCCCAGCTGCTGTCTCCTCAAAGGAGTAATACGTACTTTAGCTTGCTCACTGAAGTGCTACATTACAAGGACAGAGAGATGCATGCCATTGAGCAACAATATTATCACAGACAGGAGATAATCAGTTAAGAGCAGATTTTACACGGAGCTTCTTGCTGCAAACGAGTGGGTGGTTTTTGGTAAACCAATACACATCCAAACCATACATTAAATGTCATTCTTCTGCCTCTATGATAAGAATTGATCCTACCACAAGTGGGCACATGGGTATAGGCACAGAGCAGTTATGCTGTTGAATCATATTATTTTTATGACATGGCTCCCCCAACATCACAAGCAACAGCAATTTGTGCTTGGTACTGAAACAGATGGTTGTTTCAAACACCTTGCCAACTGTTTGTATGCACTGAGTATCACCAGTACTTCTGACAGTTTGCCTCCTTTTTCAATTTTAACAGTGCTGCTTTACCTAAGCAGCACTCAGGAAAAAGCCTGGCTTTGCTTTAGACAGAGCATTAATTTTCCATTGTTAAGGGATAACTTTCTCACAGCACACATGTGGGGTGTCAACTTCCCCCTCACACACCTGTGGTGAAGATAGATGTTAGCTGTGGATTCTGGTTCTCTCCAACCTCTATCTGAGTATATACACACAGTAGTCATAAAACGTGATGACAGGGCCATTTAAAACACAAATACAGTTCAGTCATAAATAACGCCTTCCTTGTAAGAATGGAAAGATGTATGGAAAGATTAGTATTCAGGGTTTGCAGAACTATTTCCAGCAAAATGGGCAGGAGATGGGACAAGTTAAAAATGAAATAATTAAGACATAAAACAATCACTTTACTACAAGTTTTATTTGTTAACATTCCACAGCTGTGGGTACAGGAACAGAGCTGCAGCTGAGAATCTAAGGTAGCTAGCTTTGTTTTTATTAGCACAAGGCAACAATAGATTATTGATTTGGCTGACTGTACAAGCAACCACTTCCCATCCCCAGCACAACTAATTATCTTACACAGCTACATGATGCCAAGACATATTCTTTAATGACCAGAATACGAGGAAAGACAGGAATCTAAATGTCTGCTATTCAGTCCAGAAGATATAAATTGTAGGCCCTCAGACTTCACTATTCTTTAAGTAGATGGAAGATCCAAGGTTTTTTAAGGACCTAATATTTCATTCTTCCCTCTAAACAATGGCAAATGGACTAATGTTCTTTCTCCTAATGCAACAAAGAATATTTTTATAGGAAACCCATGGGTACTCTCACAAAAGTAAGACTCAGCACCACCAAAACACATTAAGACTTCTCTTTTGGCCAGGGCAGAATAGAGTCTGTAACAGATACAATACAGATGAAGGATTAGCATAGAATAGAATCACAGAATTGCTGAGGTTGGAAAGATTATTGAGTCCAACCATGTCCATAAGCACCACATCTACACATGTTGTAAATGCCTCAGGAACAGTGACTCAACCACTTCCCTGGACAGCCTGTTCTGATGCTTGGCAAGGCTTTCCATGAGAATTTTTTTCCTAGTATTCGACTAAATCTCCCCTGATGAAACTTGAGGCCATTTTCTCTTGTCCTACTGCTTGTTACCTGGGAGAAGAGACCAACCTCCACCTCACTGCAGCCTCCTTTCAGGTACTTATAGAGAGGAATAGGGTTCCCCTGAGACCAAGCTAAACACCCCCAGCTCCCTCAGCCACTCCCCATGTTTTGTGCTCCAGACCCTTCCCCAGCTCCATTCCCTTCTCTGGACACGCTCCAGCATCTCAGTGTGAAGGGCTCAGAGCTCAACACAGGACTCAAGGTGCAGTCCCACCACTGCAGAGTATGTAAATTTCTAGTTGTAGAATTTTCTAGCAGTTATGATGTTTCATAACAATTTTTTTTCCTACAATAAAAATTTTAAAATTCTACCTCTTGGTCCTCAGTTTTAAAGATGAAATCTGAGTTGCTTAAAAGCTAAGTGCTTCCTTGGAACATCTAAGTCAATGGCAACAATCTAGTGCAATGATTCTGAGAACAGTCACTTATCCTGACAAAGAAATGTTGCACAGAAGGGAACAGGGAAGGAAAAAAGAAGCAGAAGACAAAGGAAGAGATGGGATAAAAATGAAAAAAACAAACAGACAAACAAACAAAAAAAAAAAAAAAAAAAAAAAAAAAAAAAAAAAAAAAAAAAAAAAAAAAAAAAAAAAAAAACCAAAAAGAAAAAACAGCTAAAATGAAATACTGCATATTAAGGATGGCAGAGGTTCATACTCTTCTCTTCCAGTTAAAATTTTTCTACTCCCTTAATATTTCTTGTGCCAAATAATTTCTCTTAAGAAACTATGCTTTCAGAAACCCAGATGTGACATTACAAATTTGCCTCAGGTCTAATTTCCCCTTAAAACAGAAAATACTGCATGCAGACATCTCCTCTGTCACCTTTCCTGATGCACAGCAGAGCTATCTCCTAGCAGAGAGCATGAAGAATTTAATACACAATGTCACAAGACTTCAGAACAGTAAAAAAATAAAATTCAAGTATTTTTTTTCTCCGCACCTCCTTTAAGTATGAGGCACCAAATATTTTGTGCTGCACTCTGCCATGCAATTATCACTGCTATTATTCTGTTCTTCTTTTATTTGATGGGGTAGATGGCACTCAACCTGCTACCTGTAGTGCAACAGGTCAAGAGAAGAGAGGATGAGGAGGTGTGCTGCAAAATTGCTTGAAATAGACCTTTAACTGTGGAAGGACAGGAAATGGAAATAAAGTAAGTGCTATGCTAGACACTGAGACTCAGCACATCCTTGCACACAGGAATGTATTCCAGCACTTTACAGCATAATGGAATAACAGACTATGTTTTAAAACTAGGCAGTTCTTTTTCCTCTTTTATTTGTTAAGTCTTGGAATGGAGAAAAACCTAATTACAGCACTTAATTTTGATTTTAAAAATTGATTTTCAACTCTAGTTTCTGCTGGTGCATAGGAAACTCCAGTGAGTCACAGAAGTAATACAACAACCATTAGCAGCCTTAAAAAAAGAAATAAAAATTTGAAAAATGCCAGTTTATTCCCTATTTGTCCCTGGTTCAGCACAAATTGCTTTCTGCCTCACCTTCCTAATAGAAATTTTTAAATTTCTTCCTGCTGTGTTAAGAAATCACAATCAAAATGGTGTATAAAATCCTCTGATGTGCCATTACACTGCTCAGACTTGTATCAAATCAAAGCACTGTGTATGTAGCACAGTTATACATTTGCATGGCAAGTACTCCCACGGGAAATAATATAAACTACAAAATTTATCCTTGGGGAGAGAAAAAAAGGAGGAACCACAGACTGCGAGCAGTGCTTATGTGTGTCACCAGTGCATCTTGCAAGGCACTTGCCAAATATAATCCTGAGCAAAACTGAATTCAGTGTGGAAACACTTATATTACAGCTCTGTGTGTGTGCCTCCCATCCTGCAGCATTTAAGTACATTTGTTTTCTTATTATTTATACATAACCCTGTGTGATGCTGGACTCATGTCTGTTGTGGGTGAGGATGAATAAAGGCACAAAGTGACTTGGTAACCAGAATACAGGAAACTGGAGAATCTGCACACTGACTGGAGCCCAAAATCTCTGACCCAGGGCATGGCCAAGTGGCTTGCCATGGCCAAAGCCAGGCAGATGTGGCACACACTCTCACTCAGTCCTATGCCAATCACAGCTCTCCTGTCCAGATCCAGTGAGAAGCAGGAGGGCTGGAAATGTCCATACACCCACCTACAAGGGGCACTGACATACATAATTTCCATATGATCTCTTTATTAGGAGCAGCAAGCCAGGCAGCCTATAAAGAGTTGTTCATCTCACTGCTAGTCACCAAAGAACCCCAGAAAAACAATTGCAGGAACAAGCATGGGAATATATATCATCCTATCTTAAACATTATTTTATTCCTGGCTGATGACAAGCTGTCTTTCCTTTCAAAGGCATCCTTAAATCTCACTTTTGCTTTATCGCCCCCAAGAGCAAAATTAAAAAGTCAGTTTAAGCAGAAACAGTGCAAGTTATAGGCACTGAACCAGCGAATCACACTGACTGCTTTGACCCAGCATTATTTAAATGTTCAAGGTGAATGTATCCAGCCCTTGCCATTGTCTAAGCTCTCCAGAAAATCCTCCTGCACAAGAAGCCAGGTTGCACTGAATTATGAAGCAGTAAGAAATCACAAGTGATGAGATCTAACAGGATAGCTACATTCTCATGCCAGCATCTCCCTGCAGGCAGACACACGTGTACCTGTGTGGGTTGAGCCCACTCAGCAGCACATTCCTGAGCAGCAGCAGAGTCCATGCAGCCCATGCACACCACTCTCTGTCATCTTGCAGGCTGGATTGCCTTCAGTCCCTCTCCCAGCCCCTGCCAAAGCAGCTCCCCACTCCCAGCTGGGACCTCTCCAGCCATACTCTGCTGTTGACTGGATCGTGCTCCAGCTGAGCAGCCCCTCCCCTCCAGGGCCTTCTGACTGGCTTTTTAATGCTTCTCAGAGAAGAACCCACATGTGGACAAAAAATGCAACAGATAATGGCTTCTGCCAGTTTTCTTTTCAGTTCTTGCTCTTTATCCCTGTCCTCACCTTTTCTAGGCTGCCATCCTCACAGCTGCTGGGAAAAGGTCCTACAGTTCAACAGTTCAGGATCACTTGGGAAGTTAAATCACATATGAGCCAAGTTTTTGATAACTATGCTGAACACTTTAGATGCTCAACACAGGTGTAGCAAAACAATGTTTTCCTGCTAAAATCCAAAAAGAGAAGAAATATGAAGGAAAAGGATGTGGTTAATTCCTCCAAATATAAGATGTTCTACTACTAAGTATGGAGGATAGATAACAAATCTTTTTCCAGGACTGCCTGCAATTCTTGCTTCCTAGAGTCAGAGACAAGGAAGAGATCTTCTTTTGGAACTGACTCACCACATTTCTGTTGCCCAAGCAAAGCAAAGAGAGGGGAGTCCAAACCACAGCAGATGAAGAACCAGGTTTTCTCCCTTAGTTCTGCTAAAATTCTTCTCCACGAGATTATTTACTCATTGCAAGCCAGCTGCTCACTCTTAAAATGAAAAGAATAATGCTCTACCACACTGGCAAAGTATAAAGATAGGAATATTAATAAATGTGAATTATTGTGAGAGAAGACATTGTAGAAGGAGAACATCTACCCCCTCATTGGTTGATACAGAATCATACAGAATTCTGCTGAAAGGTCTCAGAGTTCACATCAAACCTGATTATACAAATGCTTCATTGCAATGTGACACATGAAAAGGTCCATTTCAGCAATGTCATAAAGGATGGTGTTATCTCCATTTTGACTGAAGGACAAAGGAACTATAAGGAAACATGAAGTTAAGGACAAGGAATTATTCTTCTTAAACCTATGAGACCTTCAGAAGCAGAAAAAAAAAATATAGCAAACCCTAAAATCTAAAATAAAGAATTACCAGTCTAACCTATTCAGTTAATTAATTAATTCTATGTGAAAAAAAGGATAAGAGAAAATTAGTCACGTGAAATTTTCTTAATCAATTCCATTTGAGTGCACAGCCCAGTTGATAGAACAAAGATGGTGGTGGAGGGAAATTTTTCATTGCAGAGGATTTTGGCACTCAAAAAACCAGGGGAATAATTGAGGCAGCATACAGCTAGTGAGATATACTTCGACAAGAGATGGACTAGAGCTGATTAAAAAAAAATCCCAAAAAGTGGTGATAGTTTTTTAGGACAAGAATAAAAAATAGCATCTTTCCAAACACTTTAAAGTTTTTAAATTTAATATGAGTGTTTCAAGAAAACAGAAACTTTTTGAGATCTCTAACCAGTAGAAAATTGAGAAAGTGTTCCCTGAAATTGTCAAAATATTTATCTTTCATTTTTATCAAAAAATCAGAACATTTCAGCCTTCTCCAGGGCTGTCAGTACTGCTGTCTAAATTACATTTACATTTAACTTTCCTTGGGATCCCAGTCAACAGATATTTTTAAAATTTCTGTTCTGAACAGCTCACTGAAAATACTTTTCTTTGATTCATACATCTAGCAGCCTCAAAGATCTGCCAAATCAAAGATCAAAGATTCTTCGACACCTTTCTGCAAATTGAATTTTGCCAAGCCAGGAACATTGGTTGTCTTCTCACATGTCAGAAGATACCACAAAGATGCTAGAATGAACTCATGTGAACTTATAGAAAAGATCATCAAGGACATCCCTGCTTCTCATCGCTCAAGCGTCCTGGAAAGCACCATATTTCATGCCTAGACCTTCCAGAAGTAAAACCAAAGCTGAATCAAGGTCTGTTTCTCCACCACTCCCCACAGCTTGATGCAGAAAAGATTCAATATACACAGACTTGCACAACACATCTCTGCCCTGCACACAGTGGTGCACCAGAACAAGTATCTCCAAGGACTCCAGTTATTTTTCTGTGGCTCTAGGGGAACCAGTTCTTCATTGAAGCGAACCAAAGGCTCTAAAATGCTTTCTGCTTCCAGACAAGAGAGTTAAATAATGAACAATGTGCCAAAATCCTATTCCCAGCATTGGAGAGGAGCTCTCATCTTAAGAGAAACAATCTGTTCTCTCCACTTTCTTCCTCTTTGCCATTCAAAGTCTTGAAAGGCACAGTGAAGGTGAAAGTCAAAAGGGCACAGACTTCTGAGCAGTGCCTTATCCTAGAGGGCTCAGGCTCCCAGATACTGCTGGCTGTCCCAAGCTACCAGTCTTGTGCTCAGAGACAGCAGTCAGTCTGTGTGATTGTGACAGCAGCTCTGATCCAGAGCACGTCCTGAGCACACCAAGCCCCCCGTGCAATGCACGCTGAGAGGAGTGATCCCAGCTGCCTGACCACCTGGCACTAACCTGCCTAACACTCCCACTCTCATTTCACTCAGTTAAGCACATGCCACTGCCAAAGCTTTTATTTTGTTAAAGTGCCCTCTGACATGTCTACTTCCTACTTTCAAGCCTACCCTTTCAAATACAAAATAGGCATTTATGCTTCTGTAGTTCCTTTAAAATAACGAATTAAGTACTAAGCACTTATTGAGAAGGTTCTCTGCCCACAGTCATACTGTAGGAAGACAGCAAAAAGATGGTAGATTGCAAATGCATTACACAAATGTCTGGGTAATTTGATGTGATTAAAAGATGAGATAAGCAGGCAGCACAGTCTTCTGGTCTCAGATGGTCTCGGTCTGAAGAGGGCTAAAGGAATACACCTTTTGATTATCTCATCTATTATTAACAGTAAATCCTCATTAAAGCTCAGGACAGGGCATGACAACACAAATGTGCTACATGAATGCATTACCTCAGTGTACTTCAGGACAACATCTCCAACAGCAATACACATCTATTCCTACCTATGGGATTTTCATCCGGCCACGTGTGTGGAAGAGCATGCTCATCCTCTGAATGCACGCTCAATGCTCATCCCAAGCAATACATCATGGATAAATGTTAATGGATATATTACAAGTTAAATCTCACACTCTCTGCCCATACAAAGAGACACAGACTACTAGACAGTCCTTCAGGAGTCACCATTTCAGCTGTTTCTAGGGCAGGGCACACAGCCTAGGATTCAGCCTCCACAGCTGTACATTTAGGAATGTGCAACGTGCTTTGCTGAGAGAGATCTACATTTTTAGTTACACAGACACTGAACATGGCACAGTGGCAAGGCAAGCTACATTACAAATGCAAATTCAGAGATTGGAAAAGGAAAAAAAAAGAAAGAAATCAATTCTAAGCAATGCTTGAAATATATTTAAACCAAGTCACTTAAGTGAAACTGGCCCAAAATTACAAGAAGGTATTTACCTTTTGGAAGCTCAAGATAAATATACTATTTACAAACTACTTACAGAGTTCTGGCCTTCAGAAAGCAAGGTGATTTCCCCCAGTGATTTTCTATGCACAGTGTGAGGGAGGCAGTTAAAGCTGATATAATACAATCTGAGCTACATTTAAACATCTGGTCCATCTGCTTTATATGCATTGATAGGCTCTAGTCTAGAGCAATCGATAGAGTGTTAAAATGTTATTGAATATAATTTTTAATAGCTGTTTTACTTATGTGTCCTTCTTGGGCAGGCTTTAAAATCAGGATTGTAAGTAAAATATGACTGTAAAACACTGTCATATTATATAAAATTATTTTAAGTATATTCCGAATGTAGATTTAAAAAAATCTATAAAATATAATAAAATCTATAAAATTTGTAGTTGATTGATACTATGTCCCATAATTTTCCCAGTATTAATTTAGAAAAATAGAGAGATATGTACATAGGATAATTTTATACTTAGGATAGTCTGAAGGATGTTTCACTTCCACACCAACACACAACACACCAACCCCTATAATTCCTGAGTTAAATTCTCTTCTACCACTAATTTAAATTGGAATTTTGCCAGATGAATAATACTTTTTCATTTGGCTATGGTACAGCCCCTTCTGCACTATGGTAGAGTTCTTCTACTTAAGAGGCTTTCAGAGTTTTCAAAACTATGCAGGAATTTTAAAAACATTAAATATTCACTTCAGAGTGGGGGCCTGACTAGGTTTCCATGCTTTAGATAGAACTGAATACAAAACCTAAAGGTTTAGCCATTTTAAACATATCTAGCTATTGTCATAATCAGCAAATAACCTACAAATAATTCCACAGTTGGAAAGTAAGGTCAAACCATAGCCTGCAAAAGTTGTGCACATTTGATTCATCCAACCTCATTTCTTTAAAAAGCATGAAGACTGAGATATTTCAGAAAATTACAAAAAGTAATACCTTTCAGCTAGTTAGGCTTCTTAATACATGCGAAAGTACTTTAGAAGTGTACCACAGGTCGATGGAAGTAAATATCAACAACCATAAAAGCCCCCAAATTATTATTTATGAATAAATACCAATTCTGGAACTTAACTCTGATGTAATTTGTCCTACACATAGGTGAGAATCTATGCAAGAACCAGCAATTTGTCCATTGATGAGCTGTGGGCATAGACCATGGTATTAAATAGTCTTAATGACACTCTTTTTCCTGTGACCACTCACATGTAGTTTATGAATAAATAATTTTCCACTTCTGTGTTGGGACATACATTAGTATTATTTTTTAAAATCCAAATTTTAATCCTCATATGTGACAGGACATTTCTGGAGAGACAACAGAGATTCTAAGATCACATTTTTAATGTGAACTGCAGGATTATACCTATAAGATCTACAAAGCAAAAATGCAATTTTGTGCACAATTCTAATTAGACTGGAACTGAGAAGAGCTGCTCAGCTGGCTTGCCTAACAGCTGGTCCAAATCTCTTAGGGAGGAGCATATTTTTACAAAACATTTTATGAGGCCACACAGTGAGAGCTATAGGAGTTTATTATTGAGGCAGAGAGGTTGATTAAAAAATTTTGCTTTGGGAATCAGAAATATAAGTGGTTTGCCCATCCAAGAAGTCTAGGCAATTTATGGATTTGTGATTATTTATGTGTGTGATTTAGTGATTAAAATTTTGTATAAAATAAATACTCTCATGTATATCTAGGCCACAACTTTTATCAACTTCTCAAATGCTTGTATTTGGCAACATTCAGAAGTGAATATAGCCATCCTCAGACAAAAAGATTTGAAGAAAATGAGGGTAAAATAGCTAGGCCAATATGTAACAGCAATCTGTCTCCAAGAAACATTTACA
Source organism: Buphagus erythrorhynchus (assembly GCA_013400855.1). Taxonomy (NCBI): domain Eukaryota; kingdom Metazoa; phylum Chordata; class Aves; order Passeriformes; family Sturnidae; genus Buphagus; species Buphagus erythrorhynchus. The sequence goes on from VZTT01066806.1 coordinate 17,169, forward strand.
GTCAGTTTGGCAAGATAACTAGGGCAATAGGATTGGAAAGAGAGAGGCCAAAGCCTGGGGTGTGTCAGATGTGCAGTTGTGAGTCACTTTATTTTCTAAGTTACTGCACAAGATGAATGTCACGACCTCTCACACAGCATTGCTGAATAAATTGTTAGCAGTACAAGGTGTCAGTCTGGACAATAACTTGAATCATTTTAGAAAAGCTAAAAAATATTTGAATTTTCCAAGAGGCACACGTTTCTGGAGGCTGTTGACTCTGTATTCTAGATGCATCAGTAATGCTTTGTAGTCTTGGAGAATGATGCATAAGCTGGATTTTCCAATTTTGATATATTTTTAAGGAAATTTATAGCTGGCATTCACTCAAAAAAGGCTTAATGCTGAGAACCAAAACATTTTCTGTGTACCCACAATGTGGAAAAAAACCAAACTGGAATCATAGAATGGCTTGATTTGGAAGGGACCTTAAAGATCTTCTTGTTCCAACCCCCTGCAATGGGCAGGGACACCTTCCACTAGACCAGGGTCCTCGTCCAGCCTGGCCTTGAGCACAGTCTCAGGCTACAGTGACTTTGTTTTCCTCTCCATCTCTTCAATTAATGTTATAGATTGTTACTATTTTCTACTATTGTTAATGCCCAACATTAAACTGCTGATCAGCCTGAGCTGACAGCTCCTGGCACTGCTATAATAGGGACAACTGTCCTCAGTCACCCACCTTCAATTGCTGTGTTTTTCCTCTTTCTTAGACCTTTGTCTTTAGGGTCATGGGTAGCATACAATATGGACCTTTCTACACAGATAGGTTAAGGCGTATTAATTCTCTGTCAAATTCCATGTTTAAAAAAAACTTACTGCAGATGTAGAGACCAGGCTGTCTTGTCTTTGATTACCTATCTAAATTTGTCAGTGTCCCTCTTTACTTTCTCTTCCGTTTTTCATTTATAATGTCTTTCTGCTTGATAAAAACTGGACACAGTGTCATTCCTCTCAAACTGCTCCCATAAATCACAGAAACACAGGATGATTGGGGTTGGAAGGGACCTCTAGTTCCACTGCACCAGCTAAACAGGCTCACCTAAAGCAGGCTAAACAGGATCATGTCCAGGACGATTTTGAGTATCTCCAGGGAAGGAAACTCCACATCTTTTCTGTGCAGCCTCTTCCAGTGCTTTGTCACCATCAAAGCAAAATGTTTTTGTTTGTATTCAGACATAACTTCCTGCGTTTCAGTTTGTGTCTGTTGCTGGGCACCACTGAAAATAGCCTGGCCCTATNGCTGCACCAGCTAAACAGGCTCACTTAGGGCAGGCTAAACAGGATCATGTCCAGGATGATTTTGAGTATCTCCAGGGAAGGAAACTCCACATCTTTTCTGTGCAGCCTCTTCCAGTGCTTTGTCACCATCAAAGCAAAATATTTTTGTTTGTATTCAGACATAACTTCCTGCGTTTCAGTTTGTGTCTGTTGCTGGGCACCACTGAAAATAGCCTGGCCCTATCCTCTTGACACCTGCCCTCGAGATATTTATGTGCATTGATGAGATCAATTCTTAGTCATCTCTTCTCCAGGCTAAACAAGCCCAACTCCCTCAGCTTTTCCTAACAGGAGAGATACTCTGGTCTCCTCATCATCTCCATAGCCCTCTGCCACATCCTGTCCAGCAGTTCCTTGTCCTGTCCTGAGGAGCCCAGAGCTGAACAGAGCACTCCAGGCGTGGCCTCACCTGGGCAGAGAGGCAGGATCTGTGACCTGCTGGCACTGCTGGCACTGCTCTTCCCAATGCACCCCAGGACACCATCAGCGTTCGTGACCCCCAGGGCGCACTGCTGGCTCCTGGACAGATTGTTGTCCTTCTCTGCAGAGCTGCTTTCCAGCAGCTAACCCACACTGCTGCATGATGATATTCCTCCCCAAGAGCAGCTCTGCACTTGCCTTTGTTGAACTTCATTAGATTCCTCTCCTCCCAACTCCTCATGACCTTTATTCTTTGACTCACTCAAAGATCCCCCACAAGACCTGAAGAAGGTTATTTGTTTTTTTTTTTTTCAAATTCTTTTGCCTGTACTTCCACCCTGTAAAACTTAAGCAATAATATTTTGTGAAGTAAAAATTAGGCAACTTTTTGAAGTGCAACAAAACAGCTACCAACTAAGTTGTTAGGAAAAAAAAGGTCAATACCCTATTCATAATTCATTAAAGATCTGTCACTCTTCGAGCACTTTTAAAGTATCTCATTCTACCTAAGAGGTTTTGAGTTCATGAGAGAATGTTTTATATCTATGACGCAGGAATCACAGAGAGTCTATCTTCAAAATTTCTTCACCACGACACAAAGAGATAATCCAAAAAGAATAGATGAGGGGACATTGCTTTGCTTTGATAGTACATTTTATTTATTGACTGCATGGCATATTTTCTTTCTCTCCCTTCAAAAGGAAATTCCAGGGATATAGCCGAAGATGTGGGAAGAAACCCTAAACCAGCCAGAAATAAATTAAAAATTTAAATAAATTTACACACTTGCTAAAGAAATATTAACTTTTTTAAATGCTCTGATTATAGAGTTTCTTCCAGTAATATGCCTGGTCAGCTGTTGAATCCGACAGACACAGACAGAGATCCAGCACAGTGTAGGAAAAGAAGTTAGTTTTACCAGCAGTTTGGCACCACTTCCAAACTAAGCAATGCCAATTTAGTGTGTTGTACATGCTACAGGCCTTGCCACAGGCACAATTCTGGATCACTCCCTTCTGTAACAAGTCCTAATTATTTAGGAAGGTCAGTACCTCCCACAGTGCTGTTCAAGCACTATGGCAGAGCTGACACTCATGGATGGTACTGGGAAAATTGCCGTGATGGGAGAGCTGCTACTTTTTTTCTGTCGTGTGTTTTGTTTTCAGAAGGAGAAGCCAGAATAGCTCCTATTTGGCTCAAATTAGTCTGTGCCTGGGTATCTTTACAGCTATTCAAAACATCTCAGCCTTAAATAGTACAGATGGAGATCTTAAGCTATAGCTGCAAAATAATTTTCAGAAATGTTTGCAAAGCCATTAGCTGTGATAAATTGCACAATTTACTCCTAGACTAAGATTCTTTCAGGTGCTGTTTCTCCCTAGATAATCAAATTGTGTTTTGCTTCAAAGCAGTTCAACTCCTTCCAGATGCTGCACCCTGCAGAACGTCCTTCCTAATTGCCGGACTGGGACCTGATGTGGACTGCATCATCCCTAAAAATCCATCAGCATCTACAAGCTTCACTTCAAGCCCTGTCTTCTGCCAGTGCAGAGCTCCTGGGATTTCTGAAAGTGTTTTGTCACTGCTCATATGACCTTGGACTAACCATCACAAAACCAGCAACATATCATGCTTACTTTTTTGTACTATCGTTGGACCTGTGATATCAAGCTTGGACTGAGATAGCTCACTTTTAGTCCAAAAAACAGGTAAATCACACCTTGAAATAGCATTTGGAAGCATCCTACACTACTGAGCAGAAAATGCTCTCTTGTGGTTTGTTCATGAGCTGAGAGTCAGGAATATGTAATAATACCCCTTCTGTACAATTAATGATGACAGTTAAAAGTAATACTTGATTTAACTTGATTTGAAACACTTGATTTTTTAAAGAACATTTGATTTAATATTGGTGACATTTAAAGACATCTTAGTATATTTTACTTGGCTCTTCCAAAAGTTCTTTTTTCTAAAAGAATGAGTTGAAAACATCTAGGGTTTTTTTCCACAGACACAGATTATCAGTTGACTTAAGAGAGGCATAAGATCATCCTAGTGTACTTTAAATATATGCAAATATGTTTTTAAAAATCAAAGTCTGCATTCATGCTCTGTGGCCACGCACTCTTTGGAATTCTGCTGGACTTTTCAGTAACTACTGAAGAAAAAATCCTTCTCTTACATAGGACCATCAGCATAAACTCCCTTATGCTAAAGCAAATCTTGCCCTAGTTTTTTTCAGGTAGTATATTTGATTTCTTCACCAGAATTTCTGGCTGCAAGTTTAATCACACATTTGAAGATGATATTTCACAATACCTAGGGTATCCTTATTTAAAGTTTGTCCTTTGTTACAATATTTAGGAATTGAAGTTGTAGAAAAACCTGGTGGTTTACACATTCACCATCCTTCCTGTCCATACAGTTTGGGAGATTTAAAAGAGTGGCACCTTATTACGTGTTTTCCACCAGGGAGAGATAACCCTTGTAAAGATTAATGTGCTGCCAGCCTACTCTACCATCACCAAATGTATCACTTTAAAATTTCATAAGACTATTTTTTTCCCCTGCTAAGCTGAATAATGCCCATAGAGCTTTCTCTTGCAAGCTGCAAGAAAGGCATTGTAAAACATGCCAATACAAAACATATTTCCAATATTAGCATTCATTTCACACATGCACTCTGAATAAGTAAAGTTAGTGTGGAATCAAGACTCCAGACTAAATTTTTCTGCTATGTTTAAACTTCATAATGTTATATATTACCTCATAGGATATATTCAGGATATCTTAGTGAAAGCTATTAGCATTGATTTATGTTATTTTAATGTCTTACATTTTTCAATAGAAGTACCTGAAAAAGGCAATTGAATAGTTAAGTTGGATGCCACTGTGCTTTATTAACTCACACCCTGATCTTAGTATTTAGATGAAAACCTGATCTGAAATATGCAAAAGACAGGAATTCATTATGCACTAATGCATAATAAAAATTATGTATTAATTACAGAAATCAGAGAGAAATTTGACAGGAAAAAAATGTGTCAATCTGATCCCAGTTTTGTGGAGAGAACTGAAAGCAAGCCTCCAAATCCAAAGATATTTCTCTGATACAGTAATCTCAATGAAAGACTTTCTGAGTCTTTAATTTATATCTTAAAAACCTGTAGCTAGACAGGACACAGAAAATGTAGAAAATTTACTGAACTAATCTTTATGGTCAGCCTAGATAAAAACTAAAATTATTTCCTCGTTTACCTCCCCGCTTTAGAGATCAAAATCACGCCTCTGGCTTGCTGATACAATTATTTGCTTGTCTGCCTGCCAGGCAGCGTGGTACATATCCATCTTCAGTACATGCTACATGCCAGCAAGTGCTCTGCTTGGGGTAGGCAGTTGGAAAGCAATCTGTTAAAGTCCACAGCATGACTCAAACCCATTCTCCTCTCCTCCTAACACTTTCTCATTGAGAGCTGTCTCAAAGAGCAATCTCTCTCCATCAGCACATCTCCTTACTCGGGCCTGGCCAATGGATCTTACGGTGCAAGTTTTTAAATTATGGTTTCTTGGCTTAGAGGGTTTTTTTATGAGTTCACAGAATAGCACATAAATGAAAAACTACTTGGTTCTATCTCAGCTAACCATGTATTCTGTTATAATTTGGATGACCATCACCCAGCTACTTCTCTAGGGAAACTGAAGAGCTGGGTTTTTTCACCAATCTGCTAAGATAACCCTCATTTAAATCCTCATGCGCAGCAGAAAATATTGAATATTGCAATGCATCACATGCTTCCCTTGCTGGTGTCAACATACAAGGAATCTTTTGATTTTTTTTCTTTTTGAGATCTACATTTGTTGTCCAGAGAAGATGCAGATACCCCATCCCAGCAAGGTCAAGGCCAGGCTGGGGCTCTGACCAACATATGGAAGGTGTCCCTGCCCATGGCAGGGGCTTGGAACTAAATGATACTTAAGGCCCCTTCCCTTTGTAGGTGTGTTTCAAAACTATTTGCCTTGCAAGCTACCCAAAGTTCTGAACCAGGCTCTCTGACAATATGTGATCCCTAATGTTAGGACAGGTGAGCTCCCACCAACAGCTGGTACCACAGCTCCTTCAGCACTCACCCATCATGTCTGAAATCCTGCCGTCCTATTAAAGCATCTCTGATGTGTTGCAAACAGTTTAGTTTGGAATAAAAGGATCTATGATGCACAATACTGATTATTAGTGATGGGACAGAATTGCTAAGGTATGAAAAGGACTTAGGAAACTGGGTTGATCTGCTGGCTCAGCTGTGAAATTGTGCAACTCTGAGCCGTTCCCTTCCCCACTCTGTGCCTTTGTTTCATTAAATCAGAAGACAATGCTAATGCTGATCCCTACTGAGCCTTTTAAAGTGTGCAGACTGAAATGCTTTATGGGCCAACAGAATTAAAGAAAGGTAAGACTTTATAGTATTCACTACATCTAAAAGACAGAATGCATAAATGCATAGTAATTTGTTTAAATTTCCAAGAATATATACAAAATTATTTGTAAACCTCCACCCCTTTTCCCCTTAGCCTTTCTTATTTTAGGATAAATAAATCAAGAGAGACTCATTCATTTATCATGAAAGCTTCCCTCTGGACTACTCCCAGTTGATTAATTTTAAATTCCTAATTGAAATTAAGAAGGAAATGTAGAGCATAGATTAAGCTAGTATGAGTTTTAAAGTTGTGATTTCAGAATAAGGACTTTAAATCAAAAGAATGTAATTTCAGAATGGTGCAAAACTGCAGAACAGCTCTCTAAATAACACAGCAACAGAACAGATTTCTCACCAATACCAGCAGAAAAGCTTAGCAAAGCCAGGTTTCATTGCAGCTAATGGGGACTCTTCTGCACAAGATTCCTATTCTGGGATTGCAAAACCCATAATCAACATTAAATAACATAAAAATAATGAGTTTCTCAAATTGCAAGGACATGTTGATTATAAAACTGACACTGAAAAGCCAGGAAGTATTTTCCAGAGAAAGAAGTAGCAGAACTTTTATTTTTACTGAACCTTATTAATTAGCTTTTAATGATAAAAAAGTTCCTCTCATGCAGCCAAAACATATAAAAAAGTTTTAGCATGAAAAAAAATAATTAAGAGGATTACTTAGCACATGTGAAAGAACTATCTTTTAGTCACAAGCTTCTTTTTTATCTTACTATGCTTTAATTCCTGTATTTTATCCTATACTTTTTTTTTCCTCCCAGAGCTACACTTTTATGTCCTAAACTAGATTCAGAATTTGGAGGCTTCTAGGATCATGCTTTAGGCCTACTCTGTAATTTAACATAATTTGTTATAACTGCTGGAATTATTAAAGAGGTTTCAAGGGATAATTTTGTAGAATGAAATATAACTTCAGAGATTTCTTGCTGACGGAGGGCCTAAAGGAGTTCAGATTTGTCTTTATATTCAGCTGTCAAGTGTTGGTTGCTTATCTATATAGTATATTAAATTTTATATCAACTTTTCTTTCTCTGATTACTATCATTTCTATCTATGAAATCCAGCAGTATTCAGCACAATTGTGGTAGAACTGCAGAATAGCTGCCGCGTATCTTCTCTGTGGATTTGCTAACGTAGGATATGCACCAAAACCCAGAATGTAATGGAGGAACTCAGAGAATGAAAGGGTTGGCTTCTTCTGTTAGCACGCTGAATGGTCATCACTGGTTATCTCTCTGTGTCTGGAACACTGCAGAAACATTTCTGTTTCTCTTATGCTACATATTTCTGTTTATTTATCTTGCTTAACTAATTCTTTCAAAAGAAGCACCTTCTTTCCTCTCATCTTCATCGTTTCTTCTTTGTCCACAAAGAATATCAGCTCTATAGATTGAAGAAAAAGAGGCACCTACTCTTTAAGGAAGATGAAAGTAAGAAAAGACAAAACGCTGCCTAAAATGGGTTCTAAATATCATTGGGTGCTATGGAATATATTTAGTGGCTGAACAGAGATTCTGTCCTAGCTGAGACTCAGAACAATGCAAAGGAAGATAAGTAGAGAAGAAGACTTTTCATTAGGACAAGTGAAGATAGAAAGCACTAACATATTAATTTCCAGTTCCTTTTGTGCAAGAGGAAGAACAAAAGTCAAGAGTTGTGCAAGAAGTTAGCATCCACATGGTGGATAATGGTTTGGTGTTTATGTTTTTTGGCACCATATCAGAATAACTGAGTGACAAAGACTTTTCTGAGAAAGACTGACAGACAATAAATCATAGAATCCTAGAATGATTTAGGTTGGAAGGACCTTAAAGATCATCTGGTTGCAACCCAGCTGCCATAGGAAGGGACACCTTCCACTAGACCAGGTTGCTTAAAGTCCCATCCAGCCTGGCCTTGAACACTTCCAGGGATGGGATGTCCACAACTTCTCTGGGCAGCCTGTGCCAGTGCCTCACCACCCTCAGAGGGAAGAATTTCTGTTTTATAGCTAATCTAAACCTACTTTGTTTCAGTTTAAAGCCACAGGCCATTGTGCCATCACTCCATGCCTGTGTAAAAGATTGGTCTCTAGCTTTTCATAGGCTCCCTTCAAGTACTGAAAGGCCCCAATAAGGTCACCCTGGAAACTTTTCTTCTCCAGGCTGAAAAGCCCCGATTTTCTCCTCCTTTCAAAATGAGACTTCCCTCAAGAGCATTGTGGGAAAAGTGCATCTACTCAAATAAATGGACATTAGGGTACCAGAAAAACAGCTACAAGAGGTAAAAGAGAGGACAGAAATATAAGAAATCAGTAGCAGAAAGATCAGTATGGTCAAAAGAAGGTGAATAGGCCCTGTTTACCCAAGAAATACAGGAAACATCCAAACTGGAGGGGGAAGAACAGAACAGAGAACCCTGGCCCTACTCTGCAGACACGAACTGGACATTGGGTAGTTTCAGCATTCAGCAAACCAAAGTCCTTTTCTATTTTAGAAAAAGTCCTTTTCATTTTCAAAGTCCTTTTTCATTTTAGAATTAAATTCCTTCCATGCTTCTCAAATTATGTGTAGGACCAATGCTAGCATAAATTCTGCCCAGTATCAAGTACAAGAAAAATAGCTTAGAGAATATGATTATTCTCAGATTATTCTTTGAGTAAGTTTAGCTTGTGCTTTGCTATGTAACAAAACCCCAAAGCTTCATTATTCCTAGTTCACCAGTACCAATAATAAATAGGAATAGGCAAATATTTCCCAAACAATATATTAGATTTATGTTTAATTTCTAAATAATTACACCAAAGAGAAAGGAGAAAACCCTGAGAAGTCTCAAGTGCGTATTGAATCATTGGTCATTTCACCCTCAAAAGAATTTGAATTTCAACAAGAATTTTTAATTGAACCCCCTGGATTTTAGCTTATGATTTAATCTACCAGGTTGCTAAGGCAACCAACGATTATGGCTGCTGGGCAAAATTCACAGAATTGTTAATCGATCTTAATCTGGATACGCTGCATCAGTAGTTCTTTCACAGGGGAAACAGACAAGGCTAAAAAAAATATTTGGGTTTAATACTTAATTTACAACATACAATGACACTAGAATTGTGAATATGCTTTTCATAATAAACATCCCTATTAGAAATACCATCTTTTTAACCCAGCTTTTCTAGTAGAGAGAAATCTTTTGCTGAGGTTTGTATATCACCCAGCAGTGTGTGTCTCAGAGACATCTAATCAATGAGCTTTTTAATGTGCTCAACTCTCCCTCTGCTCACAAAGGGGAGAATGGATCTACCCAAATCAAAAGTTACAGTCATTATTCTAATATGATTGTGTTGGAGGATAACTTTTGTATGATGCTACTTTCAAATCTGTGCACTATTTGTCTGGCCCCCTGTGTAAAGTGCAACAGCCAGGGCGTGGTTGAGAAGTTTTGCAGCTCTGTTCTTTATCCTGTTTTCACCATGAGCATTAATCAATCACTTAAGATCTCTTTCTTTGTTTCAGGCTCCTATTTCCTACTTTCCTATCCTCCAGTAGAGCGATGCAGTTAAACTTAGCTACTACAGAAGAGTGCTGTGAGATCAACTAACTTTGAAATTTATTTCTAAAATATTCTTAATATCAGGTGTTGTGCTTAGCTAATATATAGCATATTAATTTTAATCACCAACAGTAGTTAGCCAGGAAATTTAAATTCTGTTTTATGGTCCCATTAAATGTCCATAAATTTATGCATCCAGATATAGCTATCTTAGCATTTAGGAGAGTGCTTTCATTTTGGTTTAATCTAATTCACTTCTCCAGTGAGCAACTAAACTCTTCTGAACATACTCTGTTAAGAATGTTATTCCTCGTGAATTTCTTGGAAAAGCTGTAGTTATAGGACACTTATGCACAACAAATCAATTTAGTTATTCAATATATCTATTACCTGAGCTGATATTTCTTATGTGGTGACTGTTCTTCACACTATTTTGCTCATGTGATCTAGAGAAACATTTTTATTCCTTCTGGTTTTCTCATTTGTTTGCTTCACCTCTTCTTTCCTTTTCACAACAATTTATTCATCCTCTTCCCACTGTTTGTTATAAATTCCTCATTTGTTCCAGGCTCTTTTCTTTTTATCTACTGTGAATTTATTTTTAATAGATTTCTCCCCACTCTGCATCTTGTGTTACCCACTGCCTTCCTTTCTACCTTACAGTAGCAACTGTGTTAAAATATGTTTTTTAAACATCTCTCTGAAGGAACTTGCCTATTTTAGCTAAAAGGAGCACATAGTGCATTGTCATGAGGAGAAAAATGGATTATTTTAAAAGGCTACAGCTAAGAAACATATATAGCCCCAGTGTTAGGTTTATGGTTGGACCTGATGATCTTAAAAGTCTCATCCAGCCCAAATGATTCTATGATTTAATGTGTTTTTTTTTAAATAAGATTTTTAAACTTTGCAAACATATTATGTAATGCATATACACATAGATT
>VZTT01066807.1:12162-31816 GCA_013400855.1 Buphagus erythrorhynchus
CGAGCAGGGGGGGGGGGGAGACGGCGCAGCGAGATTGGGGGTGGGGAGGGGAAAAAAAAAAAAAAAAAAAAAAAAAGAAAAAAAAAGCCAATCCTGACCCAAATCTTCTGCCCCTGGGTGGTAGATGCGGTGTCAGGACAGAGGTTTTGTGGCTGAGTTACTTTTGGGCTGAAAAAATTGTTTCTCTCTCTACACTGACGTATCAGTGGTTGAATGAATCGAATTAATCCCGTTACTCCTGAGAGGAAAGCAAAAATAAAAATAAAATAAAATAATAGAAATGAAATTTTAGAAAGAGGTAAATTTCACATAAAAGTAAAGCCACGAAGCCAAAATAGTTTTTCATGCACCAAAAATTCCAAGCACTGAACTTCCAAGCCCAAATCCATGTGAAATGCACTCGCATGATCAAAGGACAAGCCGGGTTTCATGTGCAGGCAGTGCTGGTGGGACTGAGTGCTAATGCAGGAGGATGGTTTGACCTTGGACAAGATGCCAGTCAAAAAAACCACAAAATATCGACAGTTTTAAATAGGAACACTTGGAAAAAAAAGAAGGTGAAAAAATGCCTGGTCTTTTCCAAAAAGGAAAAAACTCCCTGGTGCAGGGTGAATTTGTGATCTGAGGTTGGCAATGTCTTCCAGCAAGGGACACTGGGGCCAGATGGGAAATTCTGGGAATCTTCCTCTCTTCACCTGGATTTGTAAATGGTTGAATTCCCTGAAAAGATAATTCCCTGAACTTTGGGCACTCTCTCAGATCCCCTGGCCTCAGCTTTGCAAAGGAAAAGAGGACCCAAAGGATTGTCCAGCCCTGGCACAGCTGTCCAGGACAGTGGTGACATCCCCATCCCTGGAGTGGTTTAAAAGATGTGGGGGTGTGGAACTTTGGGACAGGTTTCAGTGGTGACCTTGGCAGTTTTGGGGGAATGGTTGGACTCAGTGATCTCAAAGGGCTTTTCAGACCTAAGCAATTCCATGGCTTTATTAAGTGCTGCCAGAGCTCCTGCGGATTATATTTAATTTCCATGTCATCTAGACAACAATTTCTGGAGCAGAGGCAGCAGCGTGGAATTTTTTTTCATTTCCTAATTAACATCCACCCGATTTTCCAGAAATAACCCACCAAAACCCCCCTTGCACTGCTGCTCTCCAGCCAAGTGAACATTGCAGCCTTCCCCAGCATCACTCAGGGCAGCAGGAATTCAGACTATGCCACTGAGATTCTTATGGCTGCACAAATAAAGATCCCAGTTTCCTTCTACCATCAGGATTATCCTGCTCCTCCTTCTTCTTCTCTTTTGGGTTTGTAAAGAAAAATACCACTGATGTAATATTTTTGATGCACCAGTGTTACCAGAGAGAAGCAGAGGTGATGCTCTCTTAAATCTGCTGAAATCCAGGCTGCCTTTGGCTTTTGGATCCATCCTGCAGCTTCACACCCACCTAGGAATGCTGTCCAGGAAGAGAAACCCTGGGTGAAGGTGGCATTTTGTCATCCATGGGGAAAAGCAAGAAAATATGCCACAGGCTGTAATTGTAAAAGGCACAATGACATGAAAGTTCCTTTTATCAGGAAATGATATTGTTATCATCAGGCAAAACTCCAGTGCAGCACATGGGGAAAGAGCACTCAGGTATGTTGCCAAATTTATGTGTAATTAGCTGTCGTTCTTAGATCATTATTGCAGTGTTGATGTTATTAATAAACTGTGGTATCTGTTGGGCAGCTGATGCACCTCTGAGTTTTCATGCACTGGACAAGTCAGGAATGATGTGATTCCCAAGACTCTCAGTGTAGCAGGAAAAGGTGAAATCCTGGAAAATGGTTTGATTTTTGGAGGATTTTAGTTGAAATGAACAAAAATCCCACTAAAACAGAGACAGGAGAATCCTGGACTTGGATGTGTAGTTCTGGCTGTTGCACAGAATCAGGGAATCATGGAAAGGTTTGGGTTGAGAGGGACCTTAAAGATCATCCCATTCCCACCCCCTACCATGGGCAGGGACACCTCCCACTGTCCAAGGCTGCTCCAAGTCCCATCCAGCCTGGCCTTGGACACTTCCAGGGATCCAGGGGCAGCCACAGCTTCTCTGGGCACCCTGTGCCAGGGCCTCTCCACCATCACAGGGAAGAATTCCTTCCCTATATCCCATCCATCCCTGCCCTCTGGCAGTGGAAAGCCATTCCTTGTGTCCTGTTCCCTCCATGCTTTGTCCCAAGTCCCTCTCCAGCTCTTCTGGAGCCCCTTTAGGCACTGGAAGGTTCTAAGATCTCCCCAGAGAATTCTCTTCTCTGGAAATTGGCTTTTGACTTGTGTGACAGAGCAGCTTGGGCTCAGCTCCATCTTGTCCTACCCACGAGGGACAAGGTGGAAAAAGCAGATTGGATTCAGTATAGAAAGGCAAAAACATCTCAAAGGGACAGGTCTTTCCCTGGGCTGGAAAAGTGTCACTGCAGTGTCACCCTCGCTGGCACCCAGGAGCACAAGCGAAGGGTGGGCACTGGGCTCTGCAGTGATATCTCAGACAGAGACAGCTGATCCTGGGCTTGTCTTTGTCACAAAATCATGGAATCACAGAATGGCTTGGGTTGGAAGGGAGCTTAGAGATCATCTGTAACTCCCTGGGAGTCAGTCCTTGGCCGTGTGACACCAGAATCGGGCTGGATGCTACATTTTTCTTTTTTTGCCTTCTCTTTTTCTTCTCCCTTTTCCAAAAGATGCCATGGCACTTTATAAAGATTACCACGTTAAGCCTCCCAACAGCACTGCAGGGTAGGTGGATCTCATTATCTGGGAAGACAAGGGGAAGGGGGATTAAAGGCCTCGTGGGGGACAGCAGATGCAGGACAGGACCCACCTCTCCAGAGCACTTAGTCCCGTGCCTTTCCACAGGATTATGGATTTTTGACAGAGCAGCTGTGAAATCTCACTGTAATTCCAGAGGGACACCAGAGGCATTGGGGCATATTCCAGTTGTTAACACCCAAAGATACCTAAACCAGCATGGAGAAATCATTGCAGGCACTCCAGAGAGGGCTCCTTCCCAAAATACCTGCTCTTGGTTAACTGTCTTTTTCTGACAAGGAAAACAGGCTCATTTTTAGCACCTTTCCATCTGGTCTGTGGTAAAACTGCATGTGTAATGTTCTCTCCAGGAAAACACACGTGAAAAGAGTAGAACTCATTAAGGAACACCTATTTATTTATTTATTTATTTACTTACTTACTTACTTATTTTATTTATTTATTTTTAGTGGAAAATCCTCCCAAAACCAAGGAAAACATCATTTATGTTCCATCTGGAAACAGTGGACTGGAAGGTTCAATATTTGTTGTTTCTGGCTGGACAAAGATCCAAAGTTTAATAGCTCTTTTGTTTTTCAATTTTCTTATTAATTGAATTGAATTGAAGTTTGCTGCGAGATTTTTGGTTTGGTTTTGGTTGGTTTGCTTGTTTTAAGAAAATTCTAAGACCTTTCTGGAGGAATTGCAGTTTAAGCTCAATAAAATGAAAAGCTGGGCTTGAACTGCTCTAAGTGAGAAGTTAAAATATTTCTAATAATTTTTCTAATTATAGATGTAAAAATTTGAATTCTTTTCCTTCTTGTTTTGGAGGAGGTGGTTCATATAGAGAATAAAGAACATTTTCAGAATTCAACCTTCTTATTGCAGTAAAAAAGCCTTGACTGTTCACAGTGCACAGTGGGAAAACAACAGCAGGGGCAAAAGTTGTTACATTTTATATAACTGCAAGCAAAAACAAAATACACGAAAGGGGGAAAAAAGCCAAAAAAGCAACACGGCTGTTTATGTTTAACTCTTTCTTCCTCGCTTTTCTTCTTACATGGAGAATTAAAAATATGAGAACCACAGATCTCCACCACAAATACCAGGATATATAAGAAGCCCTCAATGCTTTTTTCTTTTATTTTGGCATCAGATTCCTGTTTCTACCATCACCCCTTGCAGATGTTTCTTGTACTCAGGTCTTGGTCTCAGCATCACAGAGAGGTGACATTGTTCCTGTCCTTGAGGCTGTAGGCAAGAAACTCTTGGGAAGAACAGAGGATTTGCTCCCTGGCAGTGTCCAAGGCCAGGCTGGAAAGGGTTTGGAGCAACCTGGGACAGTGGAAGGTGTCCCTGCCCATGGCAGGGGGTGGGACTGGATGATCTTTGAGGTCCCTTCCAACCCAGACCATTCTATGATTTCATGGTTCTATGGTTCTTTGATTTCCACATTTCATATCCCATTTGGATTAAATCACAGGAATTTTTTGATGACACCACAGAATCTCCCACTTCCCAGTGGCTGGTTGTGTGAAGAACATTGGGCCTCATCATTTCCTGCCTTTTGTCTGCCCTTGGCATTTCATCACCAGATCAGAGGTGATGTGAGTTAAGATGCCGTGAGTTCACATCAGAGAATCGTGGAATCACAGAATCATTAAGGTTGGAAAACACCTCCAAGACCATTGAGTCCAACCTGTGACTGATCCCCCTCTTGTCACCAACCCAGAGCTCTGAGTGCCATGTCCAGGCCTTCCTTGGACACCTCCAGGGATTGTCCCTCTCCACCTGTTCCTGACAATAATTTGGACACCACTGGGAAGCACCTGAAGAGAGTCCAGCTGGGCCCCCAGGGCAGAACCTTTTGTGAAAAGCTCTTTGTTTCCTTCTCTTATAGTTGACCACCAATACTGATCATGTGGTGAAAGCATCCTCTGTTGGTGATGGGACTTTTTTTATTTTTTTTTTGCAATTCTGGGCCAATTTAATATTTTTCATATTGGGAAAAAAAAAAAAAGGAAGGAAAATATATAGAGATTTTTTCCTATTTTTCTCCTTTTTTTCTCTGATTCCTCTTTCCCCCTTCTCTAATTTTTTCTCTCTGCTGCTGGTTTGATGCTGGAGCCCAAATGCCTTATATTGACATTTGTGAAAGAAATAAAAGATAATTATTTGGGGGAGAACTCTTCCCTTTAGATTTGGCCTCTCTTGAAGCCTGGATCATCAAGAGCTTTTATTTTTACTTGTTGTTCTTTCTTCTTCTCCACCCCATTGTTGTCCTGTCAGATGGATCCTGATGTGATCAAGATCTCTACATGTCCTTATCTCCTCCCCATTGACTGGAAGAGGGTTGCTGGGTAAATAGAGCTTAGCAAATGATCACATCTTCAAAAAGATATTGGAAATTTAGATGGAAAATTGGTCTCTGGCCAAGGCTTCTGTGTTCAGCTGTCAGCACAGAAACACCCTGAGTTGGTGCAGTGCTGTTGGAAGAGAAGGATGTCCTTCAGGTTTGGGAATTCCCAGCTCAATTTTAAATTGTCCTGGGATTCTGCAGAGGCCACAACACTCTTTTTGGGACCTCAGCTGCCCATCTGCTCAAATAATGATAATAAAGCCTCATGGGGTTAATCCTTGACTGCGACGTGCTCTCCACATCGTCAGGATCTGGGATGGCACGAGCCCAGGGGGACATTGAGGACATTTATCCCCACACCCAGCCTGCAGACAAGGCAGGAGGGATTTGGCCACGCAAACAGAGATTTATCCATTGATCAAAACGGTCCTGAATGGGATTAGAGATAAATCTATCAGGGATAGGGTTTGGTGTCCTCCCTGCCAAACTTGGGGGCTGATGCTTCTGTGCTGATGAGTTGATAGCCTGGACCAGAGGAGTTATCAGGGCTGGGGACAATGTGAGGACATGAGCAAACACTGGGCAGTGGCACCTCCAGGAAGCTCTGGGGGTCACTGGGGTGATGTTATCTCACAGGGCAGATCCTGGGAGCCTCTTCCCCCTACATGGTGGGATCGGTGACAGTGGCAGCCTTGGGACATGAAAGACTCAGGGTCCAACGTGTTTGGGCAACAATGCTGGAAAATCAGTGGGCAGAGCAGAAGTCCTGCACTCTGTCATGAAGTGAAATCATCAGTTCTCAGCCCATCTTGCACAGAATCATGGCATTTTTAGGGTTGGGAGGGACCTCTGGAGATCACTAGTCCAACACCCCATCCAGCGCAGGGTCACCTGGAGCAGGTGACACAGGAATGTGTCCAGAGAGGGAGACTCCTCGCCCTCCCTGGGCAGCTGTTTCCGTGCTCTCCCACCCTCAACATGAAGAATTTCTTCCTCATGTTCAAGTGGAACTTCTTGTGTTTTTGTTTATGGCCATTGCTTCTTGTTAACTCGTGCACATCTGGGCTGGAGAAGGCTGTTGGGAAAGAGTCTCGGTGTTATCTGTCTGTAGCCTGCCTTTTAAAAATGAGCTTGGGTGAATGTGCTGGCTGCACATCCCTCCAGATGACATTTGCATTGATTGATTCGTTCAAGCCAGGCTTGGCAGAGGAGTGGAGACCTGTAGGTAAGGGCAGAAATAAGCACCAGCTATCAGGATTCACAGACTGGCTGAAGACAGTTCAAATCTGTAGAAAATCACAGCATTTTATTCCTGCCTTTCCCAAATGAGATCCCAGAGCCCAGACAGCTGTCAGCCAGCCCCTGAAAAGTTCACACCTCTAAATGTTCTCATCAGAGAAGAAACCAACATCCAGAAACTTGGATTACTTGGCAGTAATTGGATCACCAAGTGCAAGCTCCTGTGATTAGATCAGGAGTCCTCTGCCAGGGTCTTACTGAATCAAAAGAAAGGATCAGAGGGCTGGAAGAGGGAGCAGCTCTTAATTTAAACTTCATTAGTTTCCTGTCTGCTTGGCAGAGCCCATGAAATGCAGAGGTGGCTTCTAGCAAGCACAGGCTATTGTTGGATGAAGAAAAACCTTCATAATCCACAGGATGGGAGGAAGCAAAGTCCAGGTTCCAGTTGTTTGGGATAAGCCTTGTCTAAAGAAAATATATAGCTGGTATATATAGCTGGCTTCTGTATTTTTTATTCAGGCCTGTGTGATGAAACTAGAAGAAATGTAAATTTTATTTTCTAATAAAAAAATCTAAGGTTGTTCAGGAAAGTTGTGAAGATCTGAAGTTCTGAAGTTCTGAAGATCTACAGCTTATGCTGTGCTGGATGGAGGGCTTTGAGCCCTCACCCCTGTTCTTGGAAGGATATTTGTGTAGAGGTTAAGCCACAAATTTCCTGCTTAAAGGAGAATTTTACTAAGCAAATACTAGGAATCCAGAGATTTATCCCTGCTCAGCTGTCACTGAGGCCATGCTTGTGATGATCCAACATGGGGCTCCTGCACACTTGGGTGGCACTGACCAAAGTGCCCAGAATCTGATCCATCAGAACTTTAAAGAGGTCCAAGCCCTGATGTAGCTGCAGGGATGCTCAGCTGATGCCAGGACCCCTAAAACTGTTCTTCTCATGGCCCAATTTATATCAGCAACAAAGGACTGGCTATCCAAACCTGGAGCAGGAGACACCAGAAATGTCCTGGGCTGTGGCTGCCTCATCCCTGGTAGTGTTCAAGGCCATTTTGGGTGGAGCTCTGAGCAACCTGGTCTAGTGGAAGATGTCCCTGCTCATGGCAGAGAATTGGAACAAGATTATCTTTAAGTTCTTTTCCAGCCCAGCTCATTCCATGATTCTACTCTACGTGGTGTAACCTCCCCAGAAGGGTATTCTGGTTTTCCAGAGCTTTTCATGACCACAGGTGAACACACTTTCCAATGAGGAAGATGTTTTATTTTTTGCTAGCAGAAAATCCCCTAAAATCCCGTCAATTTAAGTTTGTAAGCAAAAAGTAAGGGAGTTGCTGTCAGCAAGAAGGTTAATTCATCTTAGAAGAAAAGGACATTCCAGCCAAATTGAATAATGAAAGAGGTGATAAAACCCACCTGCTTTTTCACTCCAGGTTTCTGTTTCTTTTTAAATCAGATCAGTGTATTAAAGATCTTCAGACTTTTTTTTTCTTTTTGTGGAATTTTTGGGTTAGATCTGTATCTGTTCCAAGTGGAAAGAGGCATATCCATCCAGGAACCATCACTTCATGATGCTGTACATCCCTTTTCACTACAGTCTCAGGGGAAGCAGATTTCTCTTGGGTTTTGTAGGGGGGGGAATCAAAGGAGGATACTTTCCCAAAATTTGCCAGGAGGTGAGGGAAGAGGCTGGGAGGACAAGCAGAATATCCCATCCATCCCTGCCCTCTGGCAGTGGGAAGCCATTCCCTGTGTCCTGTCCCTCCATCCCTTGTCCCCTGTCCCTCTCCAGCTCTCCTGGAGCCCCTTTAGGCTCTGGAAGGGGCTCTGAGCTCTCCCTGGACACTTTTCTTCTAAAGATTGCTGCAATTCCCAGCTGACCACAGAGCTGGAAGGATGTCCACATCCAGTGAGGAATGACCCATTTTGGGCGTGTATTTTGTTTGATGTTGCCAGAGACAGCAGGGTGCTGAAGGGAGTTGAGCTGCCAGTGTCCTGAATTAGGGATAAATATAAAAAAACCTGCATGTGAGCAAAATGGAGAGTGGCTAATTTGGTTTCAAGGGCTCTGAACGCCGCTGTGCCTGGAAGTGTGTTGGGAATTTCGGGAACAGACACGTCACACGGTGGAAATGCATCCCTGATAAAGCTGGCCTGGGTGAGAAGTGCAGCTCTTGGCAGAGCCAACCCCATTGTAAAGTCTGGGACACTCAAGCACAGAGGGTGGCAGAGGCTTGGGACAAGGGAGGACTTAGAGAAAAACTGGATTAGACTGAATAACAGTGGGACAAGACTCTAGTGGAAAACCCAAGGATAAAAGATGGGTCTTCATTAAGGGCTGCCCTAATTAGGCAGAAGCATTGCTTCACCATGGCTTGAAGAGGATCAGCTGGAAATAGGAGTGATGAGTTGTGTTTGGTGCTGGACCAACAAATCCTGCTCCCTTAAAACTGACAAACTCTATAATCAAGGCAGAGACTTTGCTGAGAAAGAGGTAAAACCTTTAAAAAGTCCCTTTCAATCCACATTATTTTATGATTTTATGAAAATAAGTGAAGGGGCTTGCCCAGGGCTCAGCAGTGAGTCAGTGGTGGAGTCAGGGAGGGGACTGAGGTTTCTTGGCTCCTGCTGGTTGTACCAGCTCAGGACCCAGAAAGGAGCAGTGACAGCAAATAATGAGCAGAGTTGGTGTTTTTTACTCTTTCCCTTTTCATGACACCCTTGGAGACTTACACAAGTAAATAGACCTGGATCTTTTAATGAAAAGGATGGTCCCTGCTCCAGGGAGACAATTTCACTGGGGTTTGTAGGACATTTTGGGAGATCCCCCTAGGGAAAAAAAAAAACAAAAAAACACCAAAAAAAAGATATTCAGGAAATGGACCTACTTTGTGTCTTTTCCATTGCTGTTCCCTTTGTATGGTTGTGTTGAGCATAACAGGCTGGTTTTTAACAAATCTTCCGGGCATTTGATGTGAGCCCAGGGGAAAAGTGGGAAGGAGAGCTGTAAAATGGCAAGCCCTGGCTGTCTCTGCTCCCAGCCTTTCCTCGGAGTCAGATAAGAGCAGCAGCAGATAAGAGGAATAGCGGGTCTTTAATTCAGTCAGAATTTCACTTAGTGTGAAGGAAAACATCTAATAGGAGAATTAGACTAAGCCAGGAAATTGCCTCTTAAACCTGAGCTCTCCTGTGCTGGCACAGTCAGCATTTTATATAAATACATATCTACACATCTGCCTTTCTCAGTACCACCATAAAATCCTGCTCTTAGCAAAGTGGCCGAAAAATTCTTTTAAACTCATAAATCCAAGCCAATACAACCTTTTCAACCACGTGGGCTGGAGCATTTTCCCAGTGTCAAACATTCCCAGCCTCCAAGGACACCTGAAGGCAACAGAGCCATGACCTCCCCTTGCCAAGAGGTGCCCACCCAACCCATACTGAGCTCCACAGAGAGGGGCTTGGCCAGGTGTGGCCACAATGGTGTTTTAAGTGAATACTCCAAATGAGGAGGCACTATCAACGCTTTGCATGGAGCAGAAGGTTTTGGGGAGGCTGAGAAGGGATCAGGATTTGAGTCTGACTCTTGCTGGAGACCTGGATCCCATGTCAGGGAAGAAAGCTGCATCTGCCCTGCCTCTCCTCTCATCCATGCAGCCCTGGGTGTTTGCTGGCAGAAAAAAACATTCCTTCCATGTGGACAGTGGTGTAGGATTAACACAGGGATACCACTGGGGTTTGGGGAGATCTGCCATGAAGAATTAACACATGGAATATCACTGGGGTTTGGGGAGATCTGCCATGAGCAGCCCATTCATGGCAAGGAGGTGATGCTACATCAAGAGGGTAATTTGGTTTAATAAAAGATCTTTGGGTGTTCCTGTATCGTGCCAGCTGGGAGCTGGCAAATCACTCCAATTCATTTTTGGATTTGGGAAGGGAGATACAGCCAAATTTCCATTCACAGCCCTTGGGGATCTTCCCAGTCTGCATCCCACTGGGAATGTGGTGTCCTGACCCCTCCACCAGCAGCTGCTGAGAGGGCCCTGCAGCTTTGAGCTTTGTGTCACTTAGGCCAGAGAGATCAGAATTGTGGCAGGCTAGGATTAAATCCTGGCCAAATTCCATGCTGTTTCTCCATTTCGGGTTCCTGAGCTCAGCTCTCCTAAAGATGTCAAGCAGAAAGAAAACTCTGGGCAGCCTCTGGGTCATTCCTTATCCAAAATGACTGGGTTTGATTAGTGATTTACATTTAATTTCTTCAATTCTCTGGCCCTCAGAGGCTTTAGGTAGGAGATTCAGGATGTTTGTGGTCTTCCCCTCCTTGTTTTTTCAGGTTATGCTTGTTATTGAAGTCCAGGTGGTCTTAGAAGTAAAGCAGTTTTCTCCTGAGGCATTGACATCTAATTAAAGGTAGCAGGAGCTACAGTGTCTCCTCTGAGAAGACCTGGGTCATCAATTCCTGTATTGGGATTTGTTTCTGGTTTGATTTTAGGCTGCAAACTTCTCAAGCTTTGAATTGTCTTAGAATCCCTATCTTCTATTGCAAAGGTGTCCTGGTATGCCAAGGGGCAGAGATTGCTGCAGTCATACGAACTTTAGGAATATTTATTTTATACTATAAACATGAAATATTGCTCACTAAAGTTATCAGAAAAATAAGAATGTGGTGGCACATCTTTGGTAGAACACACAGAGAGGTGACAAGGGTTGTGCTGGACCAGAAGTGGGGATTTGGGGTTTAAATGAGGATTTTAATTCTGTCATTTTTTTCTGGTCACTGTTTGAATGCTCAAGGACTTTTAGCATCCCCAGCATCCTGTGGACACCTCCAGGAGACTTGGAAGCACCCAGGCAGCTTCTTGCAACACCTGGGGCCAGTGCAGAAGCAGGAGACATTCTCTGTGCACCTAGCAAGGAAAGGTAAAGTGGAGCTCGCTGTGAGCTGATGCCAAGATAGCAGCTCGGTATCTAAACAGGTAACACCCAATTACAACAGAACTGTGTTGACTTACACTTTCCCTTATCAGGAGAATCAGGTATTCATGTAAATCACAAAAGAGTTTGATGGATGCCAGTTCACTCCGAGCCCCACACCAAGGAACAAGAGCCTGGTTAAACAAAATGTATGTTGCCCTTATCTTTAAGCTGTGACTATTGCTATGAAATAAAAAACTATAAAAGAAAAGTGCCTTATCGTGAGGGTTGTAATTCCTTAATGCTCCCCAGGGGCTGTTCCTGTGCTGGAATCAGCCCCTTGGGACCACTTGCTGAACCCCACAGAAGTCGTTTTCTTGCAGACAGATGATCTTTCCTTATCACATGTTGTCTTGGCAATAAAAAAAGTCTCTTTCTCGAGATGCATGTTTAGACTGAGCCAGGAGAAAAAAGCAAAAGGAAAAGAAGGGGCAGCTAAATTGGTCTTAATTCTGATGCTGGCCTAAAAGTAAACAATGAGGTCTAGGGACAGTCTTCATTAGAGCCTCCTGGGCTGGAAGTGTGGCATGGGAAGCACATGTGGTCAGGAGCCTTCAGACAGCCCTGCTGGAGACTTGTTCTGAGCCCAGTCTGATGGCCATGGCTAATCTGCCTCTCTTGTCACATTTACTGGGAGATGGGTGATGACAATAAAACCAAGACAGGCTGAGCACACTTAGAGGAGCCCAAAATCTGGTTTTTAATAGATGCCTCTGGCTCATGGGAAGCCAGCTGGCTCCTCTGCTCTCCTGCCTGGGCACTGGTGGGACCCCAGCTTTGGGTTATTTCTAAGTTTTCTTTGGCATACTGGAGATCCTGATCTGTGTCAGGAATGATGGGCAGGATCCACATGATTTATTGCTATTTAGTTACATTATTGTGTGTCCAGGCTCTGTGTTTGAGATCCAGGCCTTATTAACATGACATCTGGAATCTCCAAGGGTGACAATGAAATCAATTTTGCACTAGGGTTAAGCTGAGCCCTGACTTTGCCAAACATGGAAAACTGAAATGTGTAACTTGTGACAGTGATGAACTATGCTCAGACTTCCTTCAAACTGGAAAGAGATATTGGTGGAAAAAGATGAGATGGAGTTGATCTTGCAGTGGTTTTCCTCTGGTGAACTCCCCCTGCCCATAAAAAATTACTAGTGATGGATATCCAGAACCAGAATCAATACGAATGTGTTTAAATCCTTATCTACAATTTTTTTTTCCTCAAGAAGCACCTAGGTATCTAAAGCCTTGTCTGCTTCTGCATCCTAGTAGCTTAATAGAGATTTTACACCCCGTGGGACACAGTCTTGTCTTAGACACCTTAGAGCTTAAAAAAAATTTATATTTTTCTGTAACCTGCTAATTTAAGGTAGTTTTCTCTGTTGATCAGCACGCAGTTCAACAGATCCTTCAAACCCAGCACCGAAGGGACAGGACCCAGACATGAATGCCAGGCAGTTTTCCAGCTGCTTGCTCTCCCTGCAGACTCCCAGACTCCAGCGAGTGCCTCCCCCATCTCTGCAGCAGCCAATTCCCTCCCTGCTCTGGAGGGAGCCTTGGACACCAGGTCCTTGGCCCTGCAGCTTTGAAGGTCCTTCCTTGTACCTGTGTGAGTCTGAGCGTGGAAAACACCCCAGGGTCAGGTGCATCCCTCCCTGATCCACATCCAGCAGAGATGGGAGGGCTCTGGTGCTTGTTTTGATGGAGGGGCCATGGTGGGAGCAGGGATTCCCTCTTTTCCCAGGCTGATTTGAATTCCTGACATGGACAAGGGTTAATCACAGAATCACAGAATGGTTTGGGTTGGAAGGGACCTTAAAACTCACTCAGTTCCACCCCTGCCATGGGCAGGGACACCTTCCACTATCCCAGGTTGCTCCAAGCTCCATCCAGCCTGGCCTTGGTCACTTCCAGGGATCCAGGAGCAGCCACAGCTTCTCTGGGCACCCTGTACCATGGCCTCACCACTCTCACAGGGAAGAATTTCTCCCTGAGGGCTGGGATTTTGAGATGCAATCATTAGGCACCTTCACCAGCTCCCTTCTCCTCACCTTGCTGGTGCCCCCAAGCCCATCTTCATTTCTGAACCCCCAAACCCTCATGAAGCCCCTTTATTACAAGGTGCATGACAAGTGGTAAAGACTTTATATTGTTTTCTGAAGAACAATAGCAGGACACTGTCCTTCAGGTACACCCCAGGAAGCCACATGGCAGAGGCTTTGCAGGATAATTTCCTGTCCCTGAAGCCCTCGTTTGTGGAGCTCCTGGCACCATTTGAACTTCCCTCCCATTTCACTCCATCACTAGACCTGAAATCCTGCACCCAGCTGCAGAGACCTGGTGAGCTCAGGACATCAACCTGCAAAAAAGGGGAGCAGGGAAGCAGCAGCTGGAGAAGGGAAGTGGGATGTGATTGCACAACCACTGGCATGGGAGGGGCTCGACCCCCCAGGTGTGCAAATACAGCTCATCCCTGGCATCTGCTGGGAGCACAGCTGAGCAGGGATTCACTGCCTTTATCTCCTGACCTCTTGCTCCCTGCCCTGAGCATCCAAATGCTCTGGGTCCAAGTGCATTCCAGGCACAGGGAATGAGACTCTTTGAGGCATCCCCATGGAGGGATGCTGCTTCCCAAAACAACCACATTTTCACTGAGCCCCACAGAAGGACAATCCTGTGGATGCATCTGCAACACCCCAGGATCTTGTACCAGCACATCTGCATCCTCTGGGCTCAGACACTGCACACAGAGGGTCAGGCCAGGCCCTCTCTCAAACAGCAGCAGTTAAAATGCCAAAAAACCCATGGTCCAACACACCTTGGGAATCCCTCACCATCCCATATCTGCTCAGAAGCATCTTTATCTGGGTTGGCTGATGGTCTTCCCCAGCATCTTCAGCCAGCAGTGCTCCATGTGTCATCCAGCAGCCAAAAAAACCCCAGAAGACCCTGGCCCCACCTCGCTCCCTCTCTGCTGTTCACACGTGTCGCTTCTGCTTCACTTTTCTGGCAAGGGAGGTAAAATCAGCTCGTGCGAAAATTATTTATTTTGTATTAATAGCTCGGAGTCAAAGCCTCAGCAGACACTTGGAATAAACAGGATCACTCAAAATACAGTTGTTTGAAATCAGAGCTTTGCTCTGACCCTGGGGTTTCCAACCAAAGCCAGAAAATTGTATATATAGAATCCCTTATTATTTTTCCCTGCTGTTAGTCCCCAGTACAACGAGGCCTTGCTTGTAGCCAAAGGACTTTGACCAGGATGATTAAGGCAACATTTCATGCAGGCGCTTGCACGCGTGGTTGTGGAAGTGATCGAGATGTAAAATAATCCTCCCTGTCTGACTAATAACCCTCTTTGCACTTCCAGTGCAATTTGTATTTAAGCACATCCCATTTCTCCCCAGCCATTCCTCTCCTTTCATTCCCCCTCCAAAAAAAATTTATTTTGAAGAGCAGGCGGCTGTTGGGTGAAAAACAGTTTTGGAAGAAATTTACTGAACTTGTTTTTTTGAGAAAGAAGGAGAAACACTAACTTTTGTTTTTTGGTTTTCCTTCCTCTTTCTTTTGTTTTCTTTTACTCCCTGTCCTGCACACTCAGTTTTCCAGTGAGATAAAAGGAAGAAAAAGGGGAAATAAAACAACGAGTGAGTTTGTATTTTTATCTGTCTTCAGCACGGTTTTCCTCTTTTCCCTTTCCCCCCCCCAGACAATGGAAATATTCCCAGCTGAGAATTAGGGCACCTCAGCTCATTTAAATTATTGTGCAATATTGAGCACATCCATTTGTAAATCCAGCTTTTTAATTATGGTGAGCCCTTGTTACTGATGGATTAATTAAGGCATGAAAGGGAAGTAGAGGTGATGCAGGGGTTAATGTAGACCTGGAGAAACCCTGGTTCAAGTCCACGAGCTCCTTTAGGACCCCAAATCATCCATGTGGCAACTTTTTGTCTCATTTCCTTGTGCAATGAGGCTGAGCAACATGGGGTCTTGCAGGGTGTCACAGCACGACGGTGCAGGCAAACCAGAGTTGACCAGGCAGAGATAAAGAGAGATAATTTCTCTTTGCAAAACTTCATTATTCCATCTGCAATTTAAAGGCTTCCAAGGGGCGACCAGTGGTTTTGCCCAACACCCCCTCCACCCTGCAGCATCCCTGATGAAGGTGGATCCAGCAGGGCTGCTGAGCTTTCACACTTGCTGTGGCTCTTGGAAAGCCTCAGCCAGAGGCTGTCCCCATCCCAGCCGGCTGCCATAATCACACTTTGCTCCCTCCCCGTCCCACAGCACTTGGAAAATGTCAAATGTGGGAGTCCGGCAGCCTTAGGTTCGAGTAAAAAAAAAAACTCCCAAACATATTTGGAGGGCCGCCAGCACTTTGCAAACCCTCTGCAAACTCAGATAAGGGGCGACCTTGCAGCCTGCAGGGTAGGCCAGGAGTTTATAAACCCTGCTCTTGCTTGGGCTGAGCTTTCCCAATATTGTGACCATCCTGTCCCCTCCCAGCATCACCCAGCGAAGGCAGCGTGCGAAAGCAGGGGCTGCTGGCCACGGTGACCTTCACCAGCATGTCCAAGGTGGAAGAATCCGCTGGAAATGTGACATCCAGAGCTGGCAGGGACAGAACTCCCCCGTGGAGGGGAGGCAGAGGCTGCCTGGGGCTGGATCCCACGCAGCCGAGTGAGCGTGGTTGTGTTTCGGACGTTGTTCCCAAAAAACTTGTTTTGGGATTTGCAGTCCCTGCAAACGCGGCTGGGGAAGGGTGGCAAACACTGCTTGGTGAGGAGGGGGAGGAAAGGTTGAGTTTGGGGCTTCATTTTGAACCATAACGAAATCTAAACATTTTGAAATTCTTCCCCAAATGACAAATAATGTCAAATACTGAGATAGCACCGGGCTGGATTTGAGCCGCGAGGCACCTTCTTATAGTCCTAACTTCTGATAAAAAGGATGGAACAGAGTCAGGAAAACTTTCCTCTCCTTCCCCTCATTATTTTTCTTTAAAAAAAAAAAAAAGCCCCAACCTCAGTGAAATCAGCAACGTCTCCTGAAATGTTCCAGTTTGGATGGGAGAGCCTCTCACAGCAGGAAATGTTTCCCTCTGGGTTTTCCTGGCCAGCTCTGGCTGCACGTTCCAGCTGAAGGTCCAGCCTGGGCATGACAGCTCAGATCAGAGTGGGCAAAGATCCCCTACCCCCACAAAAATCAGCTCTCAGGGGGGTGATACCTGAATCCCCATTAATTAAGAGGGTTAATTAGCTCAGAGGCAGCACAGTAGCTGTGTAAGAGAAGGATGTGTGTCCTTAAGCCAGTGTTATTCATCTTTTCCCCCCCTTCTTTTCCCATTTGCTTTAAACTTCAGGCTTTCTGCTGAAACCTTTGTGGCTCGCTTAACCAATATTTATACATTTTTGATCCATGAATCCTTACAAATCCTTTCCCCCTCTATCCTTACCACAGAGCTGTATGTGGGTGAATTATTTCTCACCCATCCATACATCATCTAGTGAATTTAGGCTCCTTTGGGGTTTGTTTGCAGTTTGTTTCCAACTTGCAAACACATTTGTTTTCTCTCCAGGTCAAATAAGTCATGTGAAAATGTCAGTGTATGAATTACCTGTGAACTATTTACCCCCTGCATCCCACCTGGGACCCCCCTAACTTCCTAATGTACATCTGGTCACCTGAAACACCAAGAAAGTTTTTGGGTAAAGCAGGATAAATGGCCAGGAAAACACCCAGGTGGGTTCTTGTTTACTTCCACATTCATAAGAAAACCAAGAGCTGTTTTTCTGGATGTATTGTCAGCTGCCAAACCTAAGCAAACTCTATGATTTTTTGGGAAAGAAATGCTCTCAGTCACCTTTTGGGGCTTCTTGGCAAGGTCCTTAACCTCTCTCAACTGGTGAAAGTTTGTTGTCTGGCTCTGAAATTTGAAGGAAAATATAATAATAGTAATAATAATGACAATAATAATGATAATAATAATAATTATTATTATTACAGTATATAATTTATTATTAATAATATTATTATTCTTGTTGCTACTACTACTGTTACTATTATTACTATTATTATTATAACTATTACTATTTTCCTGTTTCTTTTTCCACTGTGCCCTGCAGGCAGCTCCATGTCCCAGCCCCCCCTGGGCAAAGTGCACACTTGGGGATAATAAACCCCAGCCTGTGTGACATGGAAACAACTCCTTCCTTATTTTCCTTTCCAGAAGGGTGAAGAAAAGGCCTGTATCTTCCAGATCCCTCCAGGGGCTCTCATCTTAAGGGGAGGAGATGATGCAGATTAAGGAGTTAAATACCCCCAAACTGGGGGGGTTTTTTGGATGGTAAAGCCAATCTCCAGGGTAAGAATGGAGGGTCTCCAAATGGGAGAAAACAACATCTCTGGGTGGCACCTGCTTCTCCCCTTGTCCAAATCAGCCTGCCTTGGTCCCCCTTTTTTTCCCCCTTTTTTCCAGTTCTCTCCATGCCATCTCTGGAGTGTTCAGCAGTTAATATCCTTCTGTCTCCAATTGTGCCTGGAGAGGTGTAACGTTTGATAAGCCCCATTTAACTTGGCTGTACTACATTGTTTAAATAATTCAAATACAGATTGGCCCTTTAGAAGGATTTCTGCTCTATTGACCCTGCTGGTCATGAGTTACCAGGAAGTCAGGGAGGGGCTTCTAGAGCTGAAAGCCTGGAAAAAAAAATCAAAAAAAAAATCAATTCCACCTCTTTAGTGCCCCAATCACACCCCATTTTTCCCGGGTAATTGCAGACCTGCTTTGCTGTTAACTCTTTGGGAACAACATGGGAAGAGGGGAAGCAAGAAGGGTTTTCTTCTCCAGTGACGTCCTAATCTGCTTGGAGAGTGTCATGTCCTTATCACTGGAGTTTGGATGAATAATTATTTACAGGTAAAAGTGTCAAATTGCTTTGTGGGTTATTTTTTCTCCCTCTTCCCTCTCAGTACCTTGTTTGCTGGAGGTTGGTTGAGCTACAGAACTCATAATACTTTTATTTTTCCTGCTTATATTTCTTTTTCTCTGTTCATTGAGCCATCAGGAATAAGGAATGGGATGAGGGATCAGCTCTGATTAGTGCTTGTCTTTCAGGCAGGGACCCCACCAGGTTCCTTTGATGCACAGATATGTGGCAAATCCTATTCAATAACTTGTGGAAAAGCAGCAGGAGAGGTGGCCATATAGGAGTAGGACAAAGCAGCTAAAATATTTGCCTTGAGCATGTGATGTCCCCACTGCAGATGGTTCAGAAGGAGTTTACTCTGGTTCCATAGAAAACAGACCCATGGGAAGCTGTAGTGCATCTTTTGGGTTGATTTCATCCAAAAGAATTCCATGATTTCAGCATCTGGAGGGGAACATGTTGAAAGCTCAAAATAGAGGTTGGAAATGAACTGGTTCAGTCCCAAAAGATGTGCTTCATTCTTTGGGAGCTAGAAAAAACCCTAAACTTTGCTTGCCTAAAAATGCCAGATAATAAAAATGTCCCTTTTTTCCCCACTGTCATGAACAGGTGTAACCTGCTCTGACAAGAAGGGGGTTATGATCCTGGTACTTTTGCCTTGTGAGGTTTCATTAATTAGGCAAAGAACCCCAAAGCAGGTAAAAACACCCCAGATCCCACCTCTGGCATGGTGCCTTCTGCTTTCCTTCAAAATCCCTGAGCTCATGCTCCTCCTTCCTGACACAAGGCCAACAAG
The DNA here is from genome assembly GCA_013400855.1 of Buphagus erythrorhynchus. Classification (NCBI taxonomy): domain Eukaryota; kingdom Metazoa; phylum Chordata; class Aves; order Passeriformes; family Sturnidae; genus Buphagus; species Buphagus erythrorhynchus. The sequence continues at coordinate 31,254 of VZTT01066807.1, forward strand.
ACGGGACTCAGGGCTAAAAGCTTCTCAGGACGTGACGCACAAAAATCCATTTTTCCTTCCTGGTGTGGGAAGGTTAAAAGTCACCCACACCATCCTCCAGCCTGGTCTGGCTGGGCCAAAAGCCAGAGCCTCACCCTGTCACCCTGCAGGGCTCCTGGGGTGGCGCTGGAAGAGGAGATGTCAGCCAGGGTGGAAAACTTGGGGTGATGGAGAACTGACCACGCTTGTGGAGGCTGCTGGGTCCCCACCCCTTTCACAAATGGTCACCTTATCACTGGGCACTGTTTGTCCAGGAACAGGGCACAGAGGACAGGGAGGAGCCTCCACTCTGGGTCACCACAGCAGAGCTGCTCAGAGCCCATTCGTGGGATGGGTGGGATTCTTGTCCCAGCTGCTTCTCCTGGGACATCATTCCAGACCCTCTGTAGGAGCCATCTCCTAATGCCCAAGTGGCATTTCCCAGGCTCACACGTGTCTTACAGCACTGGAGCATCCCTGCTACCTTCCTGAAGGATAATTTTGATTGACTTGTTGATCTAACCCCAGGATTTCAGGGTGTGGAC
>VZTT01066810.1:0-24250 GCA_013400855.1 Buphagus erythrorhynchus
ATGATGTGTGTCAACAATTTTGATCTAAAGTGCCAGTTAAGGTTTCTGCAGTGTTTGTGTGGGAACTGATTTAGTAGTAGTAGCATTTATGACCAGAAGATGCTGAAACCTCCTTGCATTTTAGAAAACAACTTTGTTAGGTTAACTGGCAATCTTACAATAAACTTACATGGAGGATATATAGATTCCTCAACAGATTTGCTACTACTGAAAGGGAACTGATGTATTTATTTGGCTTATCNTATATCTGATATCTTAAGGGCTACAGCAGTGTTTGGTACACAAATAATCTAAATTCCACTTAGGTTTATTTATATTAGCTTTAGTAAGTATGAACACTTACCTTCCTGGTACTGAACAAAACCATCACTACCCACAACCTGAAGCCCTAGAACCTTCACATAGTAAGGTTTCAGTTGCCTGTAATATCTTTGGCTGTGTTCTTTTAAAGTGGTGCTTTTGACCGAAGGTAGGGGACATCCATTCCTTAAGCCAGAAATCCCAATCCCCGTTGGCAAGGAATGTTTTTGGTGGAAAAACATAAGTTATCTCTAGCCTTCCATAGTGAAGTCTGCAATAGGGCTGGGTAAGATGGGAAAAAAAATCTCTTAGGAACAGAGACATGAGAGGGGTCTTGAAAATGCAGATATATACAATATAGTCCTGAGGCATGATACTGGATTTCCCAAATGAACACTCCAGCCAATAACTTCTAATGATGCTCACTTTTTTCTCAGCCTGGGGAATATACCACTGATACATCCCCCAGTTTGTGTGCATTGTGAATTGTGATCTCTGTGAAGGACAGCACTGGCCTGTCTTGAATCTCCATAGAAAGAGGGGAAAAAAAAGGTGGTTGAACTTCATTCTGGTCTAGAATAGGTGCTTCTCCTGAGAATTTTCTATTTCATTCTAAATTTTTCAAATAATTCGATTCTGTGAATATTTTTGTTTGATATAAAGGGTATTTGTTTTACTTTTCCTCCATTCTTTTTAGGAATCTGACTGCTGAATTTAAGGCAGAAGATTTCATTTAGTGACAAGAGTTCCAAAATATCTGCTACTGAACCATTTAGCAGTGTCACACTGGTATCTTTGTAGAAATTCCCTTAGTTTATGACTAAATTTAGTTTTCCCTGTGTTGCAAAAAGCAATTGAGAAATTATGAAAATGAGGAAAGATGTGGGAAACATTAGTCAGAGACAAATAAAATGTCTTGCTCTAAATGCATTGTGCTTCCCTTTTCTGGCAAGATGGAATATTAAAGAACTTTTTGTAAAGATTCACACCTAAATTGATGTTTTTTAAAACAATAATTCTTCTTATTCAGTTTACTTAAATTACGCATCTTTAAAAAAAGAGATGCTGTCTTACAGTTCAAACCTTCAAGTACAGGCTGCTGTTTAAGGGCTGCATGATTTCTACTGACTTCAAAAGAAACTGAAATATTTCAGCATCACAGTGGTTCCTTGCTTCTTATATGAAAATTTTGTCTAAAATCATAACTCCCATGAGAGCAATTAAACCCAAATAGCTCTTGATATCTGGACTTTAGTATAAACTCTAGTTCCAAGTGTTCCTTTCCTTGGAAAAAAAATCGCATACATTTTTCAGTGATTTAATATGTGTATTTCAGCCTGGCTGTTCACTAACCACTATAAAATTACTGCTGTGTTTTTAAGAAAATGCAGCTGGACTCTCTCATCATAGGTTTTATCACTGCTTATTGTGGAAATACACTTTAGTGATTAAATTAATGCATAACAGCATTGAAATGTAACTCCAGTTACCCTCTCAAAAAAACCCATAACAATGGAAAGCAATGGAGCTGGGAATAATGAAGTTGTAATCCTCTGCATTTTGGAGGTTTTGAGTACAGATGCTCTTAGAAACAATTGACGTGCAAACAATTCCAACTGAATTACTGCATAGCACACAATTGAAATAGATGCTGTAAGCCTGCTCAACTCAGTAGAATGCCATATGGGATGAATTTGACCTATTTCATATATTATTTCAATTTAATAAAATTTGTATTGTTTGACAGTCTTTATGTAATGTCTAACATTATCATATTTCCTGCCTAAGGGATCAAAGTAGGTTGAATGCTTTGTTTCCTTTGAATAGAAACAATGCAACAGGTGATTGCTCTTCTCCATTATTAGTCTTCCCTTTTAAAATTAACTTATAGAGTTTGGTTTCTTAGATATTTTGCACAGAGTGCAGTGTAACAAAAAAAGAACAGTGGCATTTTTAAAATACAGTAGAATACTTTCTGTGCAGAGACAAACAGACAAAGGAAACTAAACATTATTTTTAGTATAAAAATTTCATATAAGTTTGCTCTCTTTTCAAAAAGTGAAATTCCCTGAAGAAAAATACACAGATCTAGTAAAAATTTTATGCTTATGTCTACTGCAGTGGCTTGTCTTTTGTTGTTGGCCTGGCCTGAGTCAGAGGAAAGATTCCACCATCAGCAATCATATTTCAATCAGACCTCTACTGGATAAAAGGATATTGAGATCCATATACTCTAGTATTACACAAGCTTTATGTGTAGACTGTTACAGAAACAGAAGGTAATCACTGAATAATTAATATACACCAAGAAGGATTCAAGGATAGTAAGTGCAGAGACTATCTCATGTCCTATCAATTTAAACAGACCTTCAGGAACTGGAAAATTGAGAAATATTTATAGATACAGCACCAAACCAAACAACGTTTATTTCATGTTTCAATGGAAACAAAATCGAGCCCTTTTCTGCAAATGAAAAATATGTACTCTTACTAGTACATGAAAATTAAAGGTCTAGTTTACTTACTGCTCCCTGTTGGTATTTAGAACATAGGACACAAATTTAGCAAAGCTAGTGCAGGAAGGAAAAGAATGTAAAAGTGTAATTTCCTGGGCAAATTCCTGTTCTATAATGTTTTAATTCTATGCTTTCTATTTTCCCTGAGACAACATGGAACACTGACACAGAAGGTAGGCAGACCAGATATACAGCTACTTCTTGCAGCCCCTTCTTTCTTTGGGAAAGCTCTCCCAAATACTACATCCTGCCTGAGCAGATACAATTACACACCGAGTGGTGCCCAAAGTAGAGGTTTCAATTGAACCACATATAAGAGTGAAGATAAGTATGTGTGCAATGTTGGGAGGACTGGACTTGAAATTTTTATACCTACTGACATCTTGAAGACAAAATTTTCTTTCTGTTATACCTGCTGTTTGAAGTTGTTGAAAAGCTGTGATTTTCTCAACAAAACAGTGTAGAAAACAAGTTACTATAGCCAAAGTTTCCATTGGTTTAAGTTGGAAAGAGAAGTTTACAAAACTATTGCCTATTTGAAAATAAATCCTTGAAATGGACACGCTTCTAGGGTTATTTCCAGTGCACTCTAAATAAAACACTCAAGAATGCCTCTGTTGTACTGATGAGCCTGCTGCAATAGACAATGGCATATTAGCTGTCCTAAATGCAAGGCAATATCCTACCTAGGGCTACAATTTATGAGTTAGTATTTACATAGATTAGAAATGTTCACGATATGTTTGGCTAGCTGACATTTAAAATGATATTTCATTAGTTATGACAAGGCTGAAGTTCTCATGACTATTTGTTTGTTTCTTTGCTTCTTTTTCCAAGCTCTGGGTAGGAATGGAAGAAAGTGGAAGACAGATGATCTAGGACAACCTAGTTTCCTGCCTATTGGAAATGAAAAATACATGTAGCTATATCTAATCTGTCGGGATTTTCTTTTTTTTTTTTTTAGAGTACAAAACTGCCACATATAATCAGCATCTGAATCAGTGGCTATTCTTTCTTTGTAAAGATAGAACGACGTTGAAATGCTGCCTACTCATACCCCTTTATTTCTCTGCCCTGGGCAAGCATTTATGGTTCAATGAGAACTGGAGCAAGAGAGAGTCTGAGCTCAAATCATCTAGGCTTTCTGCTGTCTAAAGCAGCATATTCTTCTTCTTTCACAGTGCTGAACTTAAGTCATCTCTGTCCCTTTATGTTTCCTGAAGTTTTTCCATGATCTCCTAGTTGTGAAAAGTGTTAAGCACACACCACACAGCTGAAGATAGATAAGACACCAACTTGCATGTATGGAAAACTTCAGAAATCCTGGCTGCTGAGACCATAACATGGAAGTAAAAATAAAAGACTGAAATTCAGAAGATAAATCTAGATCATCTGATCATCTATTAATTCCTTTTAACTGCAGCCAACATTTGAAGTTTTAAGAAGTTTTAAGAAGTTTTACAACCACTGAGAAAGTGATTTTTGTTGGAGGGGGAGAAGAGATGAAAGTTGGAAGGACCCCTTTACAATGCAGGTTTTTATTTGTCATTTTGACTAATTACTGAGCAGAGTGTTTGTGACCACAGAGGCCTGAAAGGCATGCCCAGGTTCATCACTGTCTGAGAGAATCTTCAATCAGATTGAAGCTTCACAAGCAATTAAACCCTGGAGTATACAACGAGCAGTTGATGCTATCTTTTTCACTCTGATTTTCCACCTGACATGACAAATACCAGAGAAGTGTCTATTTAAGGTTGAAGATTTGCTGGGCAAATAGTGTAGAAGTAATCAAACCTTGTTTATACAGATGCCTTTCAACATGGAAAACTGAATTTCAAGGGTATATTTACCTGTACAGTTGTCATAATGAAAAAGAAATGGATACAGTCAGGACTAAATGGGTGAACTTTGCAGTCATGAAATGTCTCACTGGAGTTCATTCTTCTATTTTCCATGTTCAGTGATGGGGGAAGCACCAAAATATCCCTTTCTTCTCTTTTTCCTATTTGTGAATTTGTTCCCATGCATTATGACATCAATAATCTTCACTATTGACTCTAGATGGTCACAGACATTAAATGGGTATTTTGAAGCATTGTATAGGTAATATGTGTGTTTAAGCAGAATTGGAGAAGGGAGGAGAATTCAGTCTGAATACTGATCTAAAGTGTTTAAGCACTTTTATACTCCAGTTACATGACACAAAGAGGAACAGTCAGCCTCCTCTTGGCCTAAGGTCATACACAGTACACCAAACAACTGCATCAGAGAGTGCATTTACTGAAATCACTGCTGCTGCAGCTACAAACTGCATAGGTTAGGTTACATTTTTATATATATTAATTCTAAATTAATTAATTAGTTCTAAAAGTAATTCAGGAACTTATTTCAGTTCTGGTATTTTCTTTCCTGGCATCAGTGAAGCCCCTACATTTGCTCTCCATAGAGTATATCCAATTGCATTGGTTTTGCATGGCAAAGCTTTGGTAGCTGGGGAATACAGAGGTGGTTTCTATGAGAAGTTGCCAGAAGCTTCCCTTATGTCCAACAGAGTTAATGCCAGACAGATCCAGGATGGATGTGCTGCTTTCCAAGCTGAGCCCTTCAGCTATGATGGCAGCACCACTGGGATGACACAGCTAGGAAGGAGAAGGGGAAATGCACAGCAGTAACTTCAGCCAGAGAGAGAATCAAGAATGGGAAAGAAGCTCAGGATGAGTGGAGAAGGAGGAGGAGGAGGAGGTGCTCCAGACTGCCCTGCAGCTCGTGGTGCAGCCCATGGTGAGGCAGCTGTGCCCCTGCAGCCCATGGAGGACAGATATCCTCCTGGAGCCCAAGGAGGACCCCACACTGGAGCAAGTGGATGCCTGAGGGAGGCTGGGATCCCATGGGAAGCCTGCACTCTACTGTGTATCTGCAAAAAGAGGACCATGCTGGAGCAGGTTTGTTCACAGAACTTGTGGCCCTATGATGGAGCCATGCTGGACCTATATTCATGAAGGATTTTCTCCCATGGGAGGGATCCACTGTGGATCAGGGGAAGAGTGTGAGAAGTCCTCTGCCAGAGGAGGAAGGAGCAGCAGAAATAATGTTTTGCTGACCACAAACCCAACTCTCTGTCCCCCTGTCCCACTTGCAGAGAAGTAGGTAGAGAAATCTGGGAGGAAAGTTGAGCCTGGGAAGAAAGGACAGGAGAGGGGAAGGTGTTTTTATGATTTGGGTTTATTTTTTATCATTCTACTCTTATTTGGTTAGTAATAAATTAAACTAATTTCCCCAAGTTGTGTCTATTTTGCCCATTACAGTCACTGGTGAGTGATCTCTTTCTCTGCTCTTATCTTGACCCACAATCCATTTGTTATATTTTATCTCCCCTGTTCAGTTAAGAAGTGAGAAGATGGCTTTGGTGAACACCTGGCATCCAGCCAGAGTCACCCCTCCACACCAATATACACTCTAATGATTCTAATGAAAAGGAAATTTGCCCAAAGCAACTTGGTAGGCACTGGCACTTCAGGATACAAATCAGCAGAAACAATTTTCTCTTTAAGCAGAGGTGCCTACAAATTCCATTTACGAACAACTTCATGAAAAAAACTTCCTCTGCCAAAAGAATTCTATTTCTATTTAATTCAAAATTTCTGCTCTGTTCATGTCAGGTCTCTCCTAATCACTTACCTTGACTACAGTGATATGCCAGCTCTGGGCCTGGTCTTGTCATGCTGATATTGTCAGTGACACCATCTTGTCCTCACAAGGCATCTAATTTTCTGAAAGAATCAAGCAGGTTCACAGGGACAGCACGTATTACATGCACTCAAGACAGTAAGGATGGATGAATATAGCTCATTCACATAGAGTGAGTATCCAGAATGTTAATGGTCATATTGTATAAACAGGAAAATAACAAACTCATATGAGCCAGGGTACTTTATAAGTAAAGGACTTCTGCCTGCTGTTATTCTAACTAAATACTAACTGAGACTATTTGTGATTCCAAGCCAGTAACCATTAAGCAAACTCTTAAGCTGTGCTGTGGCTTTTAATTTTAATTAAATAGTATTTTGGTATTGTCACTCCTCTAAAGTTAGCTACTCCTATTACCTTTTCTAATTTTGAACCTGAACAATAGGAAAGAAAATTTTTATAACTGGTAAGAATGCTGTAGAATTTATTTTTTCTCTGTGTGTCAGTTAAAATACATATATGTAGCAACTCTGAGGAAGACTGCTGGAATGATCAGATGAACAAAATAATGCCTCAATGTTTCTTTGAGCACCTTTTGAAAAGGATGCAGCTCTGGGAATAAGGTCCTTCATGTCCTTGAGTATGTAGTGTCAGAAAAAGAGCAGATTAGAGCCCCAGCAACTTCTCAACCTTTTTTTTTTTTTTAGAAATTGTTGGATTAATTTATTTGGCATATGGTCATCAGAGAGTGTGCAGATTCTTGTAGCCCCTGCTGGAGACAGTCCTTTAAACATAACAGAGTTAGTGACAGGCAAATTTGAAAGATGACTACCTTCAGATCCCTCTGAATGGGGTGTGGACCTCATCCTGTATTTCAGCCCTCAGTAAGGATTTAGTTGTGCTGATCTTTTAAGCATTTCTCACAGGTATTTATTATTTTTATTCTTTAGGTTTTCTCCCTTCTGATTTGTTCATAAAAGTTTTTAGCTCTTCAAAAATTAGTATTTTAAAATATATTAGAGATTTAATACATTTTACTTACTTAGATTGTATATGATCTACCAGCAGAAAATCTCAACCACTTGAGGTTCAGCAGCTAGCTATTTGTTATTTATTTTCTGATCACTTCTTTTTCCTCTATAAAAATAAAGCTCAATGTAAACACCTTTCAAGAGTTTATATTGTGTGATTGTCCCCAAGAAATATCTATATGGTAGAGACTGGCTCCATGTTACCAGTTCATCCATTCTTATTTTCTCATTTTCAGATTTTAAAATCTCAAAAGACAAAACAGAAAGCAAATAGTAATATTATGTCTAAATATTATAGCACTGTGAACTAAAAAAATAATAAGATTCATTCCCAAGGTTATGTGAGAAGGATTTGGTAAAAACCACCTTCTCACATATGAAGCATTTCTGAAGCACAATGATTGATGACTATAGCTGTATAGAACTACATACAGGCACATTGTGAGTAGGTTATATATTTTTTAAGTGTACTTTTCACTATGTCCAAAGCAAAGAGTATGAGACAAGAATTAAGTTTTCATATGCAATAATCATACACCTGAGAGTGGAGAAAAGCGAACTTTCAGGTCATAATGTGACCTTAGAAATACCTGGTATCTTATTCTAGCACCTGGTCACCCAAAATGTTGATTCACAGAAGAAATGATACCCAGTCCTGCTGGCTTCCTGTGTGACACTTGCAAGGAATTTGTGATTGAGACCCAAAAGAATCTGCTAACTTAAACTGTTGACTAAGCTTACAGAAGTCAAAACAAAGAAAAAAGAATAGGGACATCTTGATCTTTGTATATTTCTACATCACAAGTACCTTATATTGGGTGCCACTTCAGATATGTAGCCTTGAACTGTGTCAGTGAATGTCACTCCATATTTTTCCATTTCTCTTTAAAATTTATTTCAATAGCAAAATCCAAGAGTTTCTTCTGCTGGGGATGTATTATAACCACCTGGCTAACAATCAAGCTCATCTTTTCTTTGATTATTTAAGATTTAAATATTTTATGGTGTTAAATGGACGAGTTCTCAACAGGAAATCAGAAAGTGATTTAAATTACAGGTATAGTTGTGGCAGACTCTGAAGAAGTAACTTAAACTGAAATTCTCTCAAACAGAAATAGAATATGATTTCAGCTCTCCAATGTTTTAGAGGCTATTTTAAAAACCACACTCTGAGAAATGAGCTATAGCACTCAGATTCATGGGTTTGACCTTAGGTAGAGCTTGTTTAGAATGCAAGACAGAAACTTAATTTTAAGATGAAAATGATGTTCCATTAAAAAAAAGACAAGTTTATTCATTTATTAATGTTCTCATGGTATCTGAGCTTTTGATGTGTTAAGAAAGATCTCTGATAATTGTACTTGGATAAAAATTCTGGGTGTTTCTGTTGATTTGCTGCAGATGAAAAAGCATATAACCTGTAGTGAATTCAGTCCTGTGATGAGCTGGTAAATCTTCCTTCAGTATCAAATATTGTAAATTCAAGGCATATTCAGCAGGGAATGTAGAAGACAACTAAGTTCCTCTGAAGTGTAGTATTCCCAGAGGTATTGAATAATTGCAATTTCTGTTTCAAATCAAATTTCAAATCTTTCAAATTTGAGATTTCTAGTCTTTTTTCAATCAGTTGTAATCATCATTTCAGAATTGAAATGGAACTGCACTTAGGATTCTGAAAAGAGCCTAATTTAGAGAGAATCTATATTTAGTTGGACTTTTCCCATTAGATTTTAGTAGTTTATACCAGGCTCTCAAAGAAAGTTTCACTAAGCTTGCCAGCAAGCAAAAAAGAATAAATGCAATTAATTGAATTGCACTCAATACAATATCATGAAAGAAGTACTTGAAAATGTGGGATAATATACTTTCTTTCATAAAAGTTGGGTAATTATACAGTCCAGCATCTGTAAAGTTTTGCCTTTAAGCTTATGAAAGGCAGTGATTTATGTGTAAAGTGTTCATATTGGTGTAGTTTGACATCTGTGAGCTTAAAAAAAAAATCAGAGCTGGAGTCTAACTTCATCTAAAACACCTTGACACTGAAGTGTAGAGGGAACTGGAATGGACAAACTGCATCTTCTTAAATTCCCTTGACTATCCATATATATTCAAAATTTCAATAGAACCATAACGTTGCTGTTTCATGTTTGTTTTCAGCATTCTTTCAAGTAATTGAGCCTTACTGGCATGAATAAGTACAAAAGCAAAAATCAAGCTCAAAGGCTTGAAAACTCAAGCAATACAATATATAAGATATAGTAACAACTCATAAGAACAAATCAATTAAACAATCAATCAAAAAAACCCAAAACAATCAAAACAATTTCTCATAAACTACTTCTATTGCACTACTGACACTGAAATAAATTTAACAAAAAAATTGCTAAATATTTTGAGTGTTAATTACAGTTCAGATCTTTGCCACCAGCACAAATAAAAACTTGATTAAATTTTGGCATTATGACTATGTATTTAACATCAATTGGTCCTGTGAATATGTTCCTTTCCTCTTGGATTCAACCAGGAAAGTATTTAAGAAATTTGATTTATGGACAGAAATAGCTTCTTCTCTTAGCCCTGCATGGCCAGATGGTTTTCTTTAAAGAATATGCTTTTAATAAAATTTTGGGAAAAATTGGAAGTCTTGGTGTCCTTTTTTTGGCCAATGTAAAGTGAATTGTCTTCCTAGCAGCTAGTACAGTTCTGTGTTTTGAACTCAATTTGAGAATAATGCTGATAATATACTGATGTTTTAATTGTTAAGCAGTCCTTACCCTCAAAATCAAGGCCTTTTAAGTTTCCCATGCTTTGCCTGAGAGGCAAAAAGCTGGAAGGGATCATGGCTGGGAGAGCTTACACAAACTGGCCAAAGGGATATTCCATATAAAATAGTGCCATCATTATGTTTTATTTTAGTTCAGTGATTAAATTTTCATATCTGGACCCACAATGTTTGAGGGGGAATATTGTTCCTCCCCATCCCACCAGAGGGAGGAAAGGGAGTGGCTGCACGGTACTTAGTTGATGTTTGAGGTTAAACTGTGACAGTTGAGATGCTTTAATTCACAGAAATACATATCACAAACCAAGTGAGGAATTCAGATTTTTATTGCTCTAGGCTCTCCTAAGACATTTTAAACTACTTTTGATACCTGTAATATATGAAGCTAAAGGATCTATGATGTTTACAAACTTTCATTAGTAGTCAGTGTTGTGGGAGGGGAAAGAAAGGAGTTATTGTAATTAATTTATGAAATATCCTGGATTTTGTCATAATTTTAAAGTATCATTAATGATATCTATATATATAATCATGACAAAAATGCAGATAAACTCTGCAGTTTTACTTTAAATGACAATTTTCTGCGAGAAAAAAATGAAATGAGGACAGATTTACAAACATGTCTAAGACACTGATTTTTATTAATTGCTATGTTATATAGTGTTTTAAAGATTTAATACAAAATATACTTTTCCTGATGCTATTATTTTCTATATGTACTTAAAAATCAATAAAGTATTTATGACATTAAGGAACATGCTTGGGTCAAGAACTACACTTGTGAAACAAATATTTATACAGGGTATGTATAGTTTGCATGTATATAAAAACCAACAATGTGTGGATAAGCAGAGTACACACACACATACATACACACGTGCTCATAATGTAGAGCTGACTTAGATAATTTTACATTACATATTGACTCAATATCTTACATGATAGAATATTAACAAGCAGAATTTGCTTTGTATGAAAAGAGATGCTATAACAAGATTCCAGAAAAATAAAGAAAATAAATGAATAAATAAAAACTAATAACACATACAAAATGTCCTACTGAAAAACAGAACAATTTTGCTCACTCCATTTCAAGCCCTTCTAATACAGAATTATTCCTCCCTACTTTTTTCCATTTGTGTTTTAAATCCAAATTCAGATTTGATGTTCTACCATAAGATAGCCATTGCCGTTGTCATAAGGCTGCTGAGGAAAAGGGGAAGGAAATTCAATTCCAGATTGATTCTTTATATTTGTTACTTGAAATGTAAAAACCTTCTTGTTCATCTTGTTCAATTTTCACAGTCAAAACTGAACAAGATGAAAATCAAAGTCAATAATGGCAACAAAATTCACATACAATTTCACTCAAAAACTCAGCTTGCCAGAAATATAACTGGCACACATCAAAATGTATCATTGGAAGAAAAATTATAAAATACTCTTTTTCATGTCCCTTTTATCTCCCGTGCATGTTTTAGGTAAATATTTTCATATAATACTCGACAATTATTGCAAAGTACCGTATGTGACTGATTCCATGTGACTGCACTTATATTACATCATACAATATATCCTTATCTTTTGAGGTTTTTGCCTGACATGCATAGTCCACTGACTATCCCATTATATCTTGTTGGCTGCTAAGCTGTCAAGACAAAAAATTTTGGTTAAACGTAATGTCTTGACACATTATCAAATTTATTACTCAATTTACTGGCCAATAGACACTATAGTCTTCTATTAACTAGCAAAATATCTGTGTCTTTCAAAAATCAAATAAACTTTAAATAGTTATAATAAAAACAAATTGATCAACTTAAAATACTTAGGCTCCTAGAAAATATTTCCTCAGTTACCCACTACTGAGCCTTCTCCAGATTTTCCTTCCTTTTCTTTGGAGGGAATACTAACACCTCCAAGTCTTTCAGCTGCATCTTCTGAGAAGACTGGCTTTACACTTCCATACCATTCACATCTGTTGGTGCAGTTCAACAGGCAGCAATTTTTGTATTTTGTAAGACTGACAAAAAAAAAAAAGACTGCTCCAGGCTTAAAAGACCTGTGAATTTTCTTTATGGTTTGGGTTGTTTTTTTGGTTTTTTTTCAGAAGTTGAAGATGGTCTTGTAGGTTATGGTACCTTTGGATTGAAGCAATATTTGCTTTAATGTTGTCCCAGCCCCTATTTCAGATCCTGACTATCTGTCAATGCTAATCTTATCTCAATTCTCATCCTGGATTCTTGTCCTCTAAATGGCCATCCCATTCTCCATTCAATGGTATATCTGCTAAAAACAATGTCTTCATGCACTCAACTAATTCAGTTTATCATAATCTTTATCCTCCTTCTTAATTTTGTATCTCTTTTATTTATATGTTACAAAAACCACAGCTCCTTTACTGAATATTTCACTTATTACATTTGAGCCTACTGCATCAAAATAATCCTGTTATAAATTACTAATGGATGTCATCTCTACTTCTAGAAAGACTTATGCAAGAGTTCTGTTTCATATGATGTAAGCAGTACTGTTTACACGAGTGGGAAGAGTTGCTGTGCAAAAAAAGATAATCTCATGGGAATCTCTTTAGTAATTTCAAACTAAAATTAAGGAAAAAGACTTTGACCTTCTGGGATCTGAGTCCTTGAAGTGCTTAGTGTTCTCATTGCCTCAGCTCAACTTTCCTCCCATTAGTTATTGAACATAGCTTGGACCTCAGAACTTTTTACAAAGACCACCCATTCAAAAGCGTGAACTTTTCTTCTAGCCTGTTATAAAGAATTAATATGAAATACTGTCTCATTTTTAACTGATTTAACTCAGGTACTCTGAGTGGCAGTTATCCATGGAAGGAATACTTCAGATCTCCCTTCTATTCCCCTGCTGAAAACGAATTTCCCTTTATTCTTAACACAATATATATATGCTAGCAGCTATGAGTGCTTCTACATTTGTAGTTACTGTATTGGATGGAGGCCTTTTCATATAGACACAAGACATTTTTTTGCCATTTTAAGACAGCATATTTACAACATGAGACAGTAAGAAAATCAAAAGTTTTCAAGAGGTATAGAGAAGATAAAGGGGGGAAAAAAATCTCTGAGGACTAAGAAAGACTTATCAAGCCATCAAGGACAGAAAGGCACTTCATATATGCTTTTACTACTACAGATGCAGAAAATTGATGCTGTGTTTTGCACAATATAACCTGTTCTGACCACATTTGTCATGCATGCATGCTAACCATCTTCTATGATGTTTCCCAGATTTCCCTGACTTGAATTCTTACCCCAAGAGATGCTCTGATTTTGCCAAGACTGATTTATGCATTTCTCCAGAAGATACTGGAGAAGGAGTGATTGTTCCTCTAGTAAAATCCTGGTCACCCCTTCTGGCATCATGAAACTGAGTTCTCTTTGCAGCTCTTGCCTAAGAGTTACTGAAGGACTTGACCCATAATTAGGTGGATCTCTGATATATGTATAAAACACAACATTTTTAGCAACAAGAACAGATGTATTGTCTCTGTAATTACTGTGGAGAAATTTGGGGTTATATTTGAGCAGTGAATTAGTACATCAATATATTCAAAATGTCTATAAAGTGAAACAAAAGGAAAACTTGTGCATGGAAAGATGAGAAACACTATCAGTTAGAGGTACTTTCAGATCAGCACCAAAGAATTGGTATGTCACGAGTCTGAAGGCTAAGGGATGGTTAAACTGAAGCCACATTTTTCTAAATTTTCTGAACTGGAATCCAGTCAGTCGCTTTGATTAACTGATGAACGCTCAGGTTTGTTGCTGCCAGTGTTTTGAAAAACGGAAGCACTGTGAAAGAAACTGAATTGTGTCTTTCCATTAGGCAGATAACTGTAGTGTAATCCCTCATCACAAGGAAGCAGTTCTCAGATCTGCAGCTTCCAATTCCCAGTCTTCCTGGGATTCCACCAAAGAGTTTCCTCCAAACTTGTTCTTATTTTCATAAGACTTTCTGAAACTGAAGATGTTTCAGAATAAATATGTTTCGTTCAATGAACCAAGATTTTTCAACGTAGTTAATTTGTCAGAAATTAATTTAACAACTCAGTGTTCCACATCTCGCATGTAGTGCTCAGTATAGAAAGGACAAATACACAGACATGAAACTTTTCCATGTGAGGGCTTGCTTGTTGTCTGTAAACAAGTACAGTGCAAGATAGAATATATCTATCAATTACCAAAATAACCTTTTTGCTTCCTAAAAGTAGAGAATTCTTCAGGGACACCCACTAATAAATGCCTTTTCTAATTATACAACTTGAATTATAGAAGCATTTAGTTAAAACTGCTCTAACTTTTGTACCATTAAATTCTTTACTAAAGGCAGTGTAAAATGCTCCAGACATAAAAATGTACTCTTTTATAAATAATAGATATTTTTTATAGTTCCTAATGCCATGGATGAAAACAAATAAACAAAAAAAAATCCAAACAATTTTCTTCCTTAGAATTGGTCCTAAAAAAAAAAACAGGTAGAGGGACAATGCCATTAATCAAGCAGGTATCCCATCCATGAAGACAGCTCAGGATTAGGGTGACTTAAGTCCAGTAGATCATTTTAGATGGGTGCATAAGCCTTCAGATGGGGATGAAACCTTGTGAGAGAAATCCACTTCACCATTAACTTCAGCTAGAACTCAGATTTGATTTCATGAGCCACAACCATAAGAGATGACCAGCAATGATCCTTGAAATTTAGACCCATTTTCAGTCTTGTACCATACCTGATACATGTTAGGTAGAATTTCCCACTGGAAGAAATGTTTTTACCATGCCAATAGCAAAGTTACTGTGCCATAAAAAGAAAAGAAGACTATTCCCAAGTCATTTGGTACCTTTTGTAACTTTTAATGGAACATTTAACACTGTGAATGTGTGTCATGAATCACTTCAACCCTAGGCATGGATTTCTGGTTCTCGAAAATCATTTCTGCATCAGACAGCATAAAAGTAGAAGTAGATAATTAATCTTTAGAAACCCTAGAATTAACCAAGATAAAGCACTGCAGTGTTTAGAGGTATATATATATAAAGCAGTAAGTACACTTTAGGCTGTCTATGTGTTTCACTTAGATAACAAACTGTAACCATGCTGATATGATCTACTTGCTGAAATGCATTTGTAGGGCAAGATACACCAGTTGGATATTGCTTTTCTTGAGGGAAATCTGGATGGTGGGATGCATCAGTCTTTGTGTGACCATTTTCTCTACATTAACTCTCAGACATTTGTCCTTGCTGCTCCACAGCTGTCTGGTGCTTCATCACTTTTTCAGAATGTCAGGTTGTAACATTGTGCCTGCAGGATTGTTGGCTTCTCCCTCCCCAGCATGAGAAGTGCTAATGTCTCTGTCTAGACAATAAATACAAAGTGCTAACATCACTCCCAGTATCTACATTTAAAGGAAATCATTGACTCCTTCTGAGCTAACTACTTACAAGTTCATGCAAGCATAACATTCATATAACAATACCTTGACAATCATGATTTGTAAAGTCACATGTGAGGAAATAATGTGCAGCTCGTTGCATGCTCTTTGAGAATGAACACAGCAGTGAAAAAACCCTTTGGGGAGTGGTGACAATCTTGGAGTTTCTGCAGTTTTAGATCTCAGCTCTACTTTGATCTTTAGGTTTCCATGATTCATAAAGAAATAGGGTTGGAATATTTTTTTTCATAAGCAAAGAAAGCCTGAACAATGTAAATGTCTTGGTGTCCATATGAGCTAATTTCTCAGAGATCTCTACGGTAGTCTCAGGTGTACTAACGTAATCCCTTAGGACTATTTTCAGTTTAGCATCAGTTTGCCTGAAATAAGGTTAATTTACAAGTGGTCCTTCACTAAATATCAGAATTTTTGAAATTACTATTTTAACATGAACTTTTAAATGAAAGACTTCAAATTAGTGTGGGTCAATGCATCCTTAAAACTGAAATATGAAACAAAAGTAGGCTAATACATCATTTGCTTGCATATATAATTCTTATAACTTAATGCATACCAAATTTGCTATTTTAGCCAGTGTGTTAAAAAGGGAGAAAAATTTAAAGCTTTAAGGATAGAATATATTCAGAAGTGTGAACTTCTGAAGTAGGGTGAAAGTTTTAAACGTGACTCCTTTGCTACTTTGAGAAGGCCATGAGGGAGCTGGAGCTGGAGGGGGCAGTGTCCCCCTTCCCTGGGCAGTGTCCCCCCGTCCCTGGGCAGTGTCCCCCCTTCCCTGGGCAGTGTCCTGGACTGGGGCCATGGGCTCAGCCCCTTGTCCTGGCAANCGTCCCTGGGCAGTGTCCCCCCTTCCCTGGGCAGTGTCCCCCCGTCCCTGGGCAGTGTCCCCCCTTCCCTGGGCAGTGTCCTGGCCTGGGGCCATGGGCTCAGCCCCTTCTCCTGGCAAAGGGCTCCTCCAGAGAGAGGAGATGCAGAGTCACAGTGTGAGGGGCAGCAGCTCCAGCACAAGGAACAAGGAGCCAAGAGCAAGGAATGGATCCTAACCCTGACACGGGTTTCATTTGTCAGGACTGGCAGCTCACAGTGGGAAATCCGAACACCTGATGTGGGCATCAAACTCCAGAGGCTGGGAGGGCTGCATGAGCCAAGTGACCCTGGTCATTGCTCACAAGGGCATGTGGGCACAGGCACTCACAAGCAGAAATGTTTGCTTGATGTATGTGTTCCATTCTGTTTACCCATCCTGAGAGCATACACACAGAGAAAGTTTCTGACAACTAAAGAAGAAATGTTAATACAATGCTATGTAGGCACAAAAATTCACTATTATTTCTACAAAACCTTCAGAGTCTGGAGATGCGAGAACTTCAAGAGTTCCAGCTGTCTTCAGCACCATTTCTTGCAAAGCTTTTCCAAATGCTGGGAAAAAAAAAAAAAAAACAGCACCCCAGCCAAACAAAACAAAACAAAACAAAACAAAACAACCAAAACAACAAAAAAAAAGTCCCCTCCTAGATGCTGCTGGATAGTGCTGCAGTGGTCATGGAGACAGCAGTGAGCAGGATGAAGAGTGGTCCAGATGAGACAAACACTGCAGATCCATTATTATTGCTTCATCCCTGGGCCATTGAATTGCAGCTCTGGATCCCACTCAGGCCCTAAGCATGGAAGCAGACATAATAAATTTATAAAAATAATTGCTTTGTACTTTGATCTACTTAACAGGAAAAAAGGAACCTACTGTGCCTTGTTAAGATGTTTCTGTTAATTGCTGTATTGTGTGACATGAAAATACAGTTCTCTGAAGTCTGTTTCAAACCCAAGCAATTATAATTTTGAAAATGTAATCCATTAATTCACAACACAGTCTGTTTTTCAGAGTGATACTTCTCTTTTTCAGAGTGATACTTACAACAGAATGACTTTAAATGAGAGCAGCTTTTGTCAAACACAATAAATTCAAGTTGGTCTCAGTAAAATTATTTCTGAAGAGAAAAATTTAAAAAATCTGTAAATACTCATTTCTATATATTTCATATGTAGGTATACCATATATAAAACTACTAAACCTAATCATGTATAAACTTGCACATACGGACTACAGATTTGCTAAATAAACTGTATTAATAATTCGGAAAAAAATACCAAAAAAAGCTTCTTAATGAGTAGACAGGAATTAAGTAGACTTTGGCATTTGGTTTAAAAATGCCTTTTTCAGGAAAATAATAATTTTGAAATATACTCAGCGTTACATTTAATATGACACAGTCTTAATAAAGTTGGGATCTGATCACAAAAAAATTAGTCTCTGAATTTTCTCTTCAGAGACTATCAATAATTTCTAAATTCTTGCTGAAGAACACATGTATCAATTTAAATATATAATTTATAATAATATAATTTGTCTCTGATTTTACTTGAAAATGAAAACACATGCCTGGTTTTATGGCAAGAAACATACACCATAGGCCCCTTCAATGAACAGAACAATGACAAAACAGGGCAAATTGGCCAACAGACTGAAAGCCAGCAGAAAACATAACTTTAAATGACATTAACAGATGACTTGCTCTTAATACCTGTCAAGGACGGGGTGGTTCTTAGCATAATATAGTAGTAGTAGTAGTAATAGTAGTAGAAGTAATAATAATAATAAAAACAGTTCTAACTTGAATTCTATTTTCTACCCTCCCAAGCTCCAGCAAAGGCATTTTAATCACATCTCATTGCCCCTTAAAGCCCCCTTCTTTGCTGAACACATGAACTGTGTCAGTCAAAGTCTTGTGTTGAAAAATTGGGAAGAGAGAGGTGTGATTACAGAAAAGAGAAAATCTATACAGGGAGGCAGTATCAGGTAAAGCTAGTTCAGGCCACAGTGTATATCATATGTTTTGCAACAGAATTTTTCTTAAAACTTAGGGAGATCATATCTCGGGAATTATGCAATTTTCAAGAAGAAATTTAATACAGTATAATGCCAAAGCAATAAATGGTTTGAAAATTTTCTCAAAGTTATGCTATCATTGATAACTTTTTTTCAAATGCATGCAGAGGACTATATTCAAGCAGCAACATAAATATTAGCTTATTATTAATAGCAGCCAATGTTTCAAAAACAAATTATTATTTTAAATTATATTACATCCCAGTAAAGTCCTGAAAAGTGAAACCTCATTAAACTGAAAAAAACATGTCCTGTTTCAACACCAGTGGGAAAAAGAAGTGGGATGCAATTAGATGTCTAATGTAGGAGTCTCCAGTGATAAATCAGGCATTGTTTATTAATCCACAGTAAGTAATATCATCTGGTTAGGGGGAAAAAAGTCTATATGACAAAAGAACAAAAGGCAATTCTAACACTATGTTTGGAAACAGCCCACAGGAAATCTCCTGTGCATGCATGCTGCATGGAACTCAGTCAAAAAGGGAATTGTTTCCAGAAAAGGAAGCTCACAGGAGCATCATTTCTGGAATCAGCTTCCCGTGCATAGAAATTCTTATTTGCATAGACTATGGAAATCATTTAATCTGAGGTCTCTACAGGATTGATTTTCCCATGGTGGTCAAAATCCCCGCCCCCTCTCCATGTTTTGGCTCTTGCTGGGATGTCCATTCTATCTATGCTGCTGGTGCCCTGAGGTTTTGAAAATTTATTATGCTTATGACATAATGAAAGTGGTGTCTTTCAAACTGTGATCTCTAAGAGCTGATGACCAGGTCGAGGTTGTACTTTCTCCAGTGTGTCCTTCAGTCTCACTCCCAGCAAGACTGGGAGATCTGCCACTGTGTGCTGTGGCTGCCTCTGGGCCCAAGTGCTCAGTGGTATGTTTTTTTTTTCCTCCTACAATATTTGGAATCCTTTTTTTTTCTCAAGACCATTTCTAATTGAAATAGTCCATTAAATCCTCTTATCCTTCAGGTTAAGGTGACCAAGTCCCAACGGTTGATTGATAAGGACAAACAAAGACATAAGGAAAAGAACACAAAAGGGCAGCTAAAATAGAAGACAGAAAGAATTACTGTCTTATGGAGACCAGAGAAGTCTGAAGACTGTGCAAGTGAGATTTAAAAAGTCCTGAAGAATGAGTATCAATATATAACTAGATCACAACCCTTAAATTATACAACTAGAGAGAAGTCATTGAAGCTGGTAGCATACTAGTGTAAATGAAGTTTAAAAGCTACTGTTTCATTCACTGCACATTGAATTTCCTGCATTCATTTGCACAGGAGGTTGTGAATGTAGATAGTATCTGCAGATTCAAAAAGGATCAGAAATTTAATGACTAATAGGTCTCTCAACTGACAGAAATATAAACCTTACAATACTTCTAATATAAAGATTGTGGATGCTAGAGAAATTATGAAATAAATTGTCTAAAAATATTGTTCAGATTTGCCTACTTGTTGCACCTAATTTTGATTTTTTTGAAACAGAATATTGTGTGACATGAATCATTCTGAGACAGCCAGGCATTTTTTATGTCCCCACATCATTGTTCAGCCTCTGATAATTCTTGTACCATTCTCTGGGCTAGACTATGCTAGCCACCATTAAAAAATTTGTCAGGCAAGACACAGAAATTCCAGAAGCAAAATTCCCTGGCTGTGTATAATTTAGTATTACAGACGTAGTTAAATGAAACAGTATTCAGAACTTGAAGAAAAAAATAACATTCCATATTTAATTCTCTTTGTAGCCATTAACTAAAACTTTGATTTTCTTAATTCATGATGACGTTTGTGTAGAAGATAACATTAATTTAGAGAGAATTTATTATATTAATATGGATTTCTCTTCAATTATCTAATCCATTTGCTGTTTTAGATCTCTATGCTTTGCTAATGTACTGTAAACTTTCTCTACCAAAATTAGTTGTATTGTTTAGATATAAAGAATGAAATATAGCTGTATCAAGATTCACTTTCAATATAATAGACTAGGAAAGTCTATCAACAGATTAATAGAAGAAAAGTGACATTGATTGTCCATATTGCTGCTAGATAGAATCTTATTTTGCCTTGTTATTTTTGAAAATTGAAATACTTAGATTGAATTTGATTTTGATAGATATTCTTAGTTTAATTAATAAAGGAGCTTGTAACAATCACAGAATCACATAATCAGAGATTATGACACAATATTATAACAATATCATTAATAAACTTAGAGTGCTCTTGCCTGATGAATATTTCAACTCCACTACAGTAATTCCCCAAGGTCTTTGATGTTGTCATGTATCTTTGTTGTCTCTAGCAATCATTTACCCCATTTATATCAGAATTTTTTTAATCCTGCAATTTTATATAATCCTCATAATAAATTCCCATTGCATTTCATTTCTCTAAGAAAAACAGGCTCCAGTATCACAATGAATAGATTCAGACCTTACCAGAAATCTCTCCATGTCACTCTTCCTTTGGTGCATGCACAGTCTTCCTTTTCAAGTAACCTGACACTCTCAGAGATTCTACATAAAGTAAAACCAAATCTTATTTGCTAGTATTTTCCCATATTGACTTTAAAGATGATAGGTTAGGTAAGAAAAATGAAAATATATGTCTAAGTCTTCTTTAAACTCTGAAGATATCACAAGGTATTTTGAACAATAATAAAAATATTTTAAGTTATCTTAATTAGGACTCATTATCCTACAAATTCTATACAAACAGGGAAGCGTACCATTTTCATTGTCTCTCATTATCCTGGAACACTAGATTTGCTTTTATTTATTACTTTTTGTATATAATAGCATGCATATGGCTGGTATGTTCCCTGTAAAAAAAAGTCCCAGCAAGAGGGTTTTAATTTTCAGTGTTGTTAGATGATATCAAAGGAGCAAGAAATCAGAGTCAAACGGGCTGAGAGAGTAAAGAAGTGGGAGAAATGCAATTAGACAGGAGGCAGCCTGGTGGGCATTCCTGGAGAGACAATTTGTCCAGGCTGGAATAAAGGACTCATTCAAGTAGGGCATCAAGTGTATAAGACATCTATGGTAGAATGGTGAAAGCAGCACTAAGATGATTGCAATCAGAGCACAGAGCATGTGCATAGAAAATGAGAGAGATGTAAGCAGGGGAAACATCAATGCAGGCCCCAAGGGAGAGCATAAAACGTTTGTGATGGCATGTCATAAGCCAGGAAGCTGGATGGAGGACAGCTGTAAAAGCAGGAGAGAAAGAAGTTGCTAGCATGGTACAGTGACATGCAGGAAAGGATGGAGCTCGTTGAATGCAAAAAGTGCCAAGGTGAAAAACACATGTCCAAGTGGTAGCACAGGAGAGACAAGTGGAGGGGTGTCAGCAGCTGCAGGGTGAGGCACTCAGAGGCTCCTGCATCTCCCTCAGTGACAGTGTGCTCCTGCAGAGGGGACATCTCCATGCAGGATAGGGTACACCAAGGGTAGGGAAAGGGGACACAGGCACACACAGCTTAAGTGAGATCAGAAGCTTTAATCAGCCTTTATTAAGTCTGGACTGAGAAAGAGGAAATTTATGGCTAAGGAGGTTGAAATCCTAGAAGAGACAAACAGAAGAGAAAAAAATCAAAAAGCCAGGAATCAAAGTTCAGGGGAAAACTAAAATTTTGTCTTAAAATTTTGTTATAGTACTGTTACTGGTTCTGGAAATCATACTCTCTCTGTGCCTGAGAGTGGAATGATACATCATCCCAACAATAATCAAGCAAAAACTTTTGGGTACAATAGAACCACAACATCAGTAAATTCTGGGAGAACATAATGAAAATGTAAGACCAGAGGTGTATTCCTCATGTGAGTTGCAGTATGAGGCATGAGGAAGAGAGTCATCCAGCTACAGTATCTGGGACATGTGTGATGTTTTCATGGCATCAAGCAGAAAATGCGTGCCACTGACTATGTAATGGCATCATTTAAGCAGTTAACATGGAATTTTTTAGGAAAATATTAAGTTTTTATTTGTGAAGAGTGATGCTGTGATGAAAAAAAATCAAGCTAGCAGCAGGAATACCACTTCAATGCCATAAAAGTGTTACCAGTCACATAATATGTATCTAACAGGTACATGGCTGTCTATCCTGTCACACTTCCTTGAGCAGTCTACAGCCGAATTGATTTTTTTAGCCTTCATCACTGTTTTTTACTCCTGACAAACCAGAAAAAATGTAAAAAGTTTAAATAAGAATTCTGGAATGTAGATTTCCAGTTTCACAGCAAACAGTCTGTATCAGATAGCCATTTTTTCCTCCTTATTTTCAGTCTATAGCTGAAATGGACACAAGAAGCCTAGTTTAACCAAAGTTTAGTGATTGCAGCACTGGCTGAATTTCAAGGCTGCTTTACTTTGGCCCCATCCTTGACTGCAGAGAAACTGCATGTTCTCCCAGAGTATATTGAAGACACTTAAAGATATATATTTCCCATTTATAAAAATACATGCTTTTTTTTTTTTTTTTAGACAGTTTTTCATACTAGACTGTCTTTACATGACTTCCCCCACCCTGTCTGATGGGCAACTTTGTAGGTTTTGCAACAAGGAAGTTGTTTGATGAAGAAATACTCTTGAGGGCCTAATTCTGATTTCACATTCAGCTATATAAACGAGGAACATCTGTGCTGAAACCAAAGTAAAACTACTGTCAGCTATCATCAACTGTGCACAGCAACTTAAATTTCAAAACCAGTGCACCAACAAACTTACAGAGTTCTACTTCAGCTGAAATAGGTCATTTTCAGTTGTATTATCTAAGAAATGAAATGCAATTAACAGTGAGGAGCATGACCAGTATTATTACATTATGACATAATATAAAATTAATATTTTAATAAGTTTATTTTTCAGCAGGTTTCTAGTTTCAATACTTAGTCAGCAATAAGTGATTTGCAGTAATCTACCCATGCCAAGCATTGGAGAACAAGAAAGCTGTAAGATGCAACCAACCTCTCATGAATACTGCCTGCTGCTGCCACTCCCTGGGTCACTTCCTTGCAAAATGATAATTTTCATTTCCATCAAGGATATGTTGAGACTTAGCTCAGACATAAGAGGACCAAAGCTACACCAGCTCAGGAGAATTATGTTGGTGTCACTCTCTCCTGTCTATATTATGGTGATCAGAGAAGGATCAGCTGCATCTGATGGCAGGCACTGCTGATATGACCAAAATTGCNATTATAAATTCTTAATTTATATGCTTTTCTCAGCCCTTCATGTCCAGTGTCTCAAAGACCACTTTTTTAGTTATTAAACTAATTTCATGGTCTACACTGAAAAAAGTGTGATCAAATTAATCACTAACACAGAATTAATAAGGANTAGAAAAAAAAATCAAATAAAAATCATGAATAAGATAAAATCTGATGCTCAAATTCTTATCTAATGATATTGAAAGGCACAGACTAAAACTAAACACGCTTTGACCAACATTATATTGTTTTTCTATAAATGAAAATGTAACATGTGA
>VZTT01066810.1:36731-48689 GCA_013400855.1 Buphagus erythrorhynchus
TGTGGCACTTAGTGCCATGGTTTAGTTGAGGTGTTTGGGCATGGGTTGGACTTGATGAACTTGAACGTCGCTTCCAATCTAGTGATTCTGTGTGATTCTGTGTGATTCTGTGTGGACAATAATCATGAAAAGGAAAATAACAAAATGAGAGAGAAAACCCAAGGAAAACAACGGTTGCAAGTGGAATGCAATTATTCACCACCAGCTGACTGATATTCCAATAATCCTATTCCCTGGCAGTTGCCCACCAGGCAGTTTTCCTCTTTATATGTTGAACATGATTCCATATGGTATGGGATATCCCTTCCAGTCTGTTGGAGTTAGCTGTGCTGTCCTCTCCCAGGTTCTTAGGCACCCCCAACATCTCCAGTGGTGAGACAGCATGAGAAGCTGAAAAGTACTTGACTTTGGGTAATCCCTGCTCAGGAGCAATGAAAACACCAGCGGGTTAACAACATTATCCTCATTCTAAATCCAAAATACAACACTGTAGCAGCTACTATGAAAAAAAATTAGCTCTACTTCAGCCAAAACCAGGTTTCCCAGATGTTTTATTGAATGCATATATTTTGGCCATTAATATTTTCTTTGGGAATCTCAAATTAGCTGTCAGAAGACAGACAACACCCATGTAATCTTGCCATCTGACAGTTCAGTCTGTGAGATAATAAACAGAAAATATGCAGACAAACAAAAGGGTGCAATTTGTAGATGTGGGAATGGCTACAAATAAAGTGATTTTCTCTATATAATAGTCACATTCTAAAATTAGTACTATGAGTGGGAGAAAACTATTCATTACCATTCTTGAAAATGTAAGATTATATAATGCATGCACTTCTTTCACTGTAGCGCATTTGTTGAGGTTTTATCATAAAATGAAAAGAACTCTGCTCTGCAGTGACTGCAAAAGCTAGAATTTATGGAAAGGCAGGGCAAGGGGAAAAAAAAGAAGGGTAAGATAAAAGAGATAATGCAAGACTGAATTTCTCCATTCTTCAGCTTTTCTTTCTGGGTTTGGCTTTTCAATTCCAATGTATACCAAAGTATCCACTTTTCAATTCATAACCCCCAAGCCATTGTCCTGACAAATACAAATTACTCTGCAAAAACACTGTAATGTTGAAAAAGCCTAAAAGCCAAACCAGGTGGAGGGGGTGGTTTTGGGGGGAAGGGTGTGGGGCTGAGATAAAAACCCAAGAAATAAAGCTGTAAGACTTTTCTAGCCAGCATTTTCTTTTAAAAGTTTTAAATTTTTAAAGCCACCTTTTGAACAGCAATAGTTGTATGGGGCAGTTCTCTCAGTGTGACAAACAAATATAGGCTGCAGGAATTGATACTTCTATTTTGTACTCTTTTTTTGGCCCTGTGTTAGAGAGCCCTGCATTAAGTTATTTTCCACATAGGAACCAGGAAAAAAAGAAGGAGACTTAAAACAAGCCACTTGCTTGAGGCAAAGCACCTTCTACTTCGTGAGTTACTTCATTTACTTTTTCAGGCAAATGACTCATGGTGTTCTTGTAATACAATGGGCTATAGCATTGATCATTCCCTAACATCCTTTTTTCCTTCACCTCCTCCTTTTCCTGCAGCACATATAGACACTGTATTCTCCTGTTTTGGATGAGGGTATGCACCTTCACATCCAAGGCATATGAGTCCCCAACAACAGCAAAAGTAAAGACCTATTGAATTCATTGCTACATAGTGTAAGAGGTATTCTCCATCATGTTAGTCATTATTTCATCTGAGCCTAATAATGTTCTCAGGCTGATATGTTACTCATTACCAAGAGCCTTACTTTTAACCAGGAGAGTACTTAAGAATGCATTATTAATATCAGTAAGGCATTAGGTGAAATAATTAATCATTCAAATTCTCATTTATTGGCATAATTAATGGCTTCTTTCTGAGCACTTGGAATACAGTCCAAATGCTACAAATATAGGTGTCCTGATGTAGTTAAATGTAAGGATGAAGATCAGTCCATTTATAGTTGCCCTCAACACAGCAGTACCTACACACTGAGCCATTTGACATGTGCCTGCAGTCACCAGGAGTGGCATTAGTGTGTTTTCTCATTCCTGTTGTCACAGCCCTCTTCCCCACCATGGTGGCTGGAAATGACATGGTGGCAGGGGAGTGAGACAGAGCAGCTGAAGAAGGAGACATGTGTCCCTTGCTATGGCAGTGGCATGTCAAGACATCATCTCTCACCTTGATGAGGCTTCTGTGACTGATCTGTCCCTGGAGGTCTGGGGAGCTCTTCTGCAGACATCTGGCCCTAGGAGATGGTCCCTTTCATGAATCTGTGTCTTTTGTGATGGAAAACTAGTGGTGTTTCCCTATAACAGGGACAGAAGACCACATCCACCCTCATTTTGAGATATTTATCCTCCTCATGTCACTGTGAGGTCAGAAATTGCTATAAGTCTATCTCAAATGAAATTGAAAAATTTACTGAAGGTGACTTAAGTCACTCTAGCAGACTTGGGACTCCAGCCAGGGGCTGTATCTGCACGAAGACCTGGTGTAGCAGGGCATCTTATCCTCTTCCCCCACCCTCAAAAGTTTATCTACTCTTTGTTAACTGATGAAATTCTCAAACTCGTACAAACTGTATTGTAGTGAGTTATTTTGGCACTATGCGGTTAACTCTAGTCTGGCATCTCCCAGCTGCTAATAAACATCTTACTTTTGAAATGAGATTTGACAAGATAAGCCAAATTTTTGGCTGACACTCAGTTTATAACTATAAAAGTCGTACCAAATTTCCACAAAGCAGAAATCTTCCATACATTTTCCTGGATTTGTGTGGAGTTCCTCCTGTGAATAGGGATGCCTATTTCATAGTCACTCCCCAGAGGTAAATGAAGGAATCTATGTACATTATCTTCATTTTGATGGTACCTTCATTTTGAAGTTACCTTCAGCTTCTAATCAATATTCTTTCTTTTGCTGGCTTTAATATGAGTACCTTGATATAGTGCACTGTTTTATGTTGTGTTGTAATCTACTAGTAGCTCTTTTAATTTTATACTGTGTAGTATTTTTGATTAAGATCTTTCGTCTGTTATATTTTATATGTTCATTTGTCTTACTAAATAATTCCCTTTTATAAATTTATTTGATTTGGCTATCATTAGAACTTGTGAGACAAGGGGGTTCAATTATACCTCTGTAACATTTTCTGTTGTGAACTGTTCCTTAACAAACCTTCTACAGATTTAGCCCTTGACTGTCTCAGAGGGAACAAGCTGGTTGTTCACTCCAAAACAAAACTTAGTGCAAAATAACAGGCACAAAAATATGATGACTTTAAACCTTGAGATTTCACATGTGGACACATACACAATGATAAATGTATTGACAAACATAACGAATAAAAGGAGAGGCAAAGTATTTTTGTCTGATTTAAGAATGAAATGAAACTGTTAAAGACACTAGCAGTAATCAGGATTAACAACTGAGCTCATAAATTGAGGTAGGATATAAGATTACATTTTCCCTTGTAGCTAAAGGTTTTCTACTGTTTCCTTGCAGCAAAGTCATGAAAAGAGCTATCAACTCTATTGAGGCAAATATTGATGGGGAATAATCTGACTCTTAACATTTAAAGTATAATTTCAAACTTTCATACAATATATTGTCAATAAGAAATTGTAAACAGGACCATAGGACTGTTAAAGACCAACTGTAGCAAAACATTCTGAAATGCATAGTGTCAATATTGGGGTCTTTGTACCCTGTATCACTCTCAAATACATTCCTGTTGGGGTGCATCTCTTGTGAATATAGAGAAAGAGAAAACTGGATATAGCTTGCTTCTCATTGAGATTGCAGCAGAAAAGTAGTAGTCTTGATTCTTCTTTCAAAGAATAAACTTATCCCCTGAAATCAGTCAAACTAATTTGGGGTGAAATTGAAATAATAGAGGAGCAAAACAAACTTAATATTAAAAAAATTAAACACATATAATAGTTATATCTCAGATAAAATTTCTCAACTCTGCCTCTGTGTAATGTCATTATTATCATATATAAGGGGAAAATTTAAAAGAAAACACATATGAAGTCTGAATTATTAAATATTTCTCTGTAAACCATAAATTATTTTACTACTAGCAAGCAATCATTTTCTATTTCATAATAAATTATTAGCAACCTCATAAAAATGTCATTGCATATGCTGGATAATTGAAGGCTGGAAGGAGAATCTGGGAATCAGATCTGCTGCTGGGGAAGATTATGGAGAAAATCATCTTATGTACCATCGTGTGGCACTGTGTGGCACCAGGACATCAGCTCCAACCAACACGGGTGTATGAAAGGCACATAATTCTTGACCAGCCTGATCTCCTTCTATTGATGCCATTTGGTTTTTGCCTTTTTTCTGTTATATGTTCTCTGTATTCTTTGCACATATATTTGTAGCTCTGTAGCCTAATTAGTGCTAGTTTTCCCAGTACCTTTCCATGGCCTTTTCCTAGGCAGAAAGACAAAACAAATTCCAGAGCTCCAAGCCCCGGGGGTACAGGCCCCAGGGCTATCTTGGTTGTTCCTGGGAACCAAGGCTGAGAAGAGCTCTTTGAGATAGATTCTTATGGACTAAGTACAACTAGTGCTGAAGGGGGGACTCCAGAGAAGGGGTTTGACCTGGGGGGGTGGGATTGCATCACCACTTGTCCTCCTAATTGGTGCTTTTAACCGTTATGCTAATTTCCTAAAACATATAAAAACACATCCCTGGGAGGAGGGATGCCTCTTGTGGACATCTTTCCATAATTGCTCCTGAAGGCCTTCATTAAAGATCCTCTTGTATATTACCTCCTTACTAAAATTATCTTGAGTTTCATGTCCAGGTTGGGAAAATGGCCACACTATGACAAGATGACTCACTTAGTGGATGTGGGAAAGGCTGTGGATTTTCCTACCTGGACTTCATCAAAGTCTTTGACAATGTTTCACACAGCATTCTCCTGGAGATGCTGTCTGCTCATGGCTTTGTACAGGTGCCCTCTTGGCTGGTGAATAACTGGATGGCTGGCCCAGAGCATGGCCCAGCTGGTGGCAGTCACTAGAAGGATTCTCCAGGGCTCAGTGCTGGGGCCAGTTCTGTTCAGTATCTTCAGTGATCTGGACAAGGAGATCGAGTGCCCCCTCAGCCAGTCCACAGATGGCACCAAGTTGGGCAGGAATGTTGATCTGCTGAAGAGCAGGAAGATTCTCAAGAGGGATCTGGAGAGGCTGGAGCAGTGGGCTGAGAGCAATTGTATGAGGCTCAATGAGGCTGACAGCCAGTGGAATATGAGCCAGCTGTGTGCCCAGGTGGCCAAGAAGGCCAGTGACATCCTGGCCTGTATCAGCAATGGTGTGGCCAGCAGGAGCAGGGCAGGGATTGTCCCCCTGTGCTCAGCACTGCTGAGGCTGCACCTCAAATCCGGTGTTCAGTTCTGGGCCCCTCAGTACAAGGAGGACATTGAGGGGCTGCAGAATGTCCAGAGAAGGGCAGTGGAGCTGGGAAAGGGTCTGGAGCACAAGTCCTGTGAGGAGCAGCTGATGGAGCTGGGGTTCTTTAGTCTGGAGAAAAGGAGGCTCAGGGAGACATTATTGCTCTCTCTCCAACTACCTGAGAAGAGATTGTAGCCAGGTGGGTGCTGGTCTAATTTCACAGGTAACAAGCAGAAGGACAAGAGAAGATTTCCTTTAGTTGTTCCAGGGGAGGTTTAGATTGGATATTAGGATAAATTTCTTCATCAAAAATGTGGTCAAGCATTGGAACAGGCTGCCCACAGGAGTGGTAGAGCCCCCATCCCCTGAGGTATTTAAAAGATCTGTAGATGTGGCACTTAGGAACATGGTTTTATGGTGACCATAGCAATATTAGGCTTGTGGATGGACTTGAAGATCTTAAGTATCTTTTACAAACCTAAAAAATTTTATGGTAAGATCATAAATACATTTTAATTTAAATAACATTTGTGATGTTCTTTACTTTCAATATACCAAGTAAAAAATAAATGCATCATGAAGTAATTAATTATGCATAAATTGATGAAATACATCTTTCACTGGAATGTTGAATACAAAGAACTATAAAATCCCATCACAGAATGGGTTTGTATTCTGGTGGTATATATTGGTCTAATATTCCTGTATCATAGAAGAAGAATAAGATTACATCATCTGTTACACCTGATTGGTAACTGATACACCTTGTAAACATCCACAGTCTGCAAGGAATTACCCAGCAATGTCTGACTTCAACTGCTTTCTACACCTGCTCAGCTTCCATTAAGCCTACCAGCTTTGCTCTCATTGCAGAACACATTAGCTGACCTATTATTCTATTCTTACAATCCTTTTGCCAGAAAAAGGTAATTCCAGTTAGGACTAATCAGGAATTCATGATCTTCAGAGATGATAATGAAGAGGAAAAAATTAATTTGCTAGAAAAAGAAAGATTTAGCAGAAATAGTAACTGAAATTTATCTTCACTTACAAGTCACAAAGAAATCACATTTCACAAATGGTTCAAAGGAAACAGCTGAAATAAAAGGGATACGTTTTACTTAGAATGTCTAAATATTTAGGAAACATTCTGCCAGCTTGGTGATTTTCCTCTCTGGCCCCTGAACATTCAGTCATTTAAATATTAATAATCACTTATTTTGCTTCAGTTTATTCTCTAGTCTTTAATCTTGACTCATTAATTTATTAAATGCTCAAGATGCTTCAATACTACAGACAGAAAATGAATATTGGACTGGGTCTGAAGTCTACATAGTGAAATTAAGTCAGACTGTTGCAAATACTCTGGAGAACCTGTTTGTTGAAATGTCTCACATTTAAAAACTCGTTTGATTCATTTGCTCAATAGAGTAATTAACCTCATTTAAGAACTGAGAGTAAATGCATGAACAAGAGTAAATTATCAGGCCTATTTTGGCTGCTGTGGAGTGCTGGCACCTAGTTGAAAATGGTAATCTAGAATCTCTTTTTAGACAAGAGAGAAATTCAGGAAACTCCCTGAGAATGTGTGTATATCTGCATGTGTGATTTGCTTTGTCCTGAGGCATGTGCAAGTATTATTTCACCAAGCAGGGATATGTCTAGAAAATAGGTCAGATTAGAGTTTAGATTTGCATCACTTCAATGTAGCCTTACTCAAATGAGGCTTAATAATTGAAGTAAAATGAATAAAGGTATGTCTGGTTTAGAGGACAGTAATGAATACGGCAAGCAGATATCTGATTTTGAGAGAGACTGTATTAGTGTTCATGAGATATTCAAAACAATTGCTATATTTTCTTCTAAGTGAGCAGTACCTTAGCAGTATCATGGAAATATTTAATAATTGGCATGATTATAGGACCATATTTTGTATTTATTTATATTTTTGTTTCAAGTAAAATTTGTTTCAGTAAAAAGATATTCATTCCACAAGGTGTAACAAAGTAACTTAGGCCCTTCATGTGCTCTTCAATATCTTCATAAATTACTTGGACACAGGACTGGAAGAGATGCTGAGCAAATTTGCAGATGATACAAAACTGGGAGGAGCTGTTGGCTTCCTTTAGGATCAACCATAGGAAGTTGAACAAGTGCTGAATTCTGCACCTGGCATGGGGCAGCCCTGTCTGTGCAGACTGGAGAATGAGATTCTAGAAGGCAGTGCCATGGAAATGGACCTGGCAGATTGAACATGAACCAGCAGTGTCCTGGCATCCAGGGGGGCCAATCCTGTTCTGGGGGGCATCAGGCACAGCATCACCAGCTAGGCAAGGGAGGGATTGTCCCACTCTACTCTGAGCTGGGGCAGCCTCACTCAAGTGCTGGAGGCAGTTTTGGGTGACACCGTACATTGTCTTTGGACTTGCTAGGAGTTTATATCTTTTAACATGAAATTCCTGAGAAAGCTATTCCAGAAAAATAATCTCCAATCTTGTGTTGTAAATCCTTTAAAAACATTAAAAAACACTTAAACACATTAAAAAAAAAAACATTTAAAAACATTAAAATGCTTTAAAAATCCTTAAAAATTCCTGTAGGAATGCAGGCAGGAGCTTTTACTGAACCTTATACTACAAATAAGTAAAGATTTCTTCAAATACGAACAAATATTGTGCTGGAAAAAAAGTAATTTTTTTTCTGTAATTATCAACTGCTCTTTCCACTTGAGTCTGATTAAATTTGGAATTGCTTTTTGACAATAAAATGGAATATTTCTAACTAATCTAAAACTGAATGTGAATCACTTAAGCACTGATCTCTAGATATTTAGCCTGGCCTCTAATTCAAGTAAAACTCAATATGTGTACAGACGAGAAAATAATTCAAAATCTGAATTTCTCTTGAGTTAACTATTTGAGATTTGTAATTAATTATTTCTTAATGAAGACAATTAATTTCTTAATTTTTTAAAAAACAGTTTGTGATAGGTTGTTTGATTGTCTGTTTGTTTAAATGCCAAAATAGCTTAAGAATCTGACTTGCAGTACTTGTTTAGGCAAAGTATTTGGTATGATGCTATTAATAGACCTATGGCATAAACTTTAATTAAATTATTACACTCACAAGCAAGAGAATAGACAGCTGTCACAAAAATGTCACCTCAGGTGAGACATACAGATGAAGCTGTAAGTGATTGAATCTAGCCACTGTTCTATAATATTTCCCTAATTAAATTCCTGCATCTGTCAAGGAAAATAAATGCATTTTGTCTGGTTCAAGTATTTTTCACAGCAAAAATCTGATCATTCCCTAGATTAAATTGAAAGTAAGCAGAAAATCAGAATGCAATTTAAAGATTAAGTGAATATTGAGAATAATTTAAATGTGCATATGGGGAAATTTTTGTTGTTGAAAAATACCAATAGAGCCAAGTTTAAATGACCAGCAGAAATTCACTAATTATTGCACCATTTTACCTCTTCTGTTGCCATTCCTTGATTTTTCTACCCATTATCTTACCACCTTAGACCTAGAAGATAGATCAACATAGAATCATCTGCAATTTTTTTCAGTGAGATAAAAATGTACTTTTTGTTTTCTTTTCTTTTCAAAATAAGATTTCAGAACTTGCACTAGATACAAAATGCAAAGGTTTCACGCCAAAGCAGAAAATTTGCTTTACCATTTCTGTGGACTGGATTCTAGTTAGCTTAAGCTGCATTCAGTCTGTGGAAAGCCACTTTTCTATCAATGCTACTTTTCTATCAATGCATGCAATTTTAACAGCTGCATGGCCCCTAGAGAATTATTCATATTCTGCAAATCATCTTTATAAAAACTCTGGGGTTAGTAACAGAAGATATAGGGGAAAGATAATAAACTTACTACAAACATTCCTCATCAAGTCTGTGTTCATGCCCTGCCAAGCTTCATGTAGAATGGATAGATTTTACAGTCCTATTTCTCCCTATTGTCTTCAGCAAAGTATCCTGAAGAATATTCTTGTTCACTCCTTCAGTTAGCTCACTTGGAAATAATATTTTTTTTCCTGTTTCCATCTATGAGATGACTTATTTATTTCTTAGCCTTTCATGCCTTGCTATAAGGCACAGCTACACAGTCACAAGAAGGAGGGCCAAAATAGCTGTCATGTCATGACATTAGAAGGGGCCACAAACCATCAGAGATTTCTGAATGCTCTCCCAGCTCATTTCCACAGAGTTGTGTCAGACAGTGTAAAAGCCCTCTGGAGCACTCCCATGTAAGCCTGAATGTCCATAACCCACAGAACTCTGCTGCACCTGTCCCACCCCCGAGGAATCAAAACTAAAACCATTGGTCTGACCTTGGACACTGAAACTGCAACGATCAAGTGTTATAGCTGGATCCATGGGTGGTGATATCTTTCCTTTCCACTATCTACTCTTGTCCTTTCCTTCTCTTTCTTTCCTTTCCTTAAATATTTTCTTCACTATATTATTTTTATTTTTTAAAGAAAAGAACCAAAACGGTCACATACTTCCTTTCTGCTTCAATTGTTTTTTTAAAAGAAACTTGCCTCACATACACAGGGGTCCTTCTGTGTTTGTTTTCACCCTCAAAGATGGGTCTTGACAGAAGATCATCAAACTTGATGACTTTCTGACTTCTGTTTTATAGGAGATCGGATGTGCAAGTATTAAACTTCTCTCTTGTTTCCAGAGGCTTTGAATCAGAATAATAGTTACGGATATCAAGATGCAGCCCAGTGAAATATGAGCCTGAAAGACAATTCCCCTGTTTCTAATCAGATGAGAGAATGAGACATAGCATTGCATAAAGGTGTTTTATTAAAATTCTATTTTTAAAGAGAAGCACGTAATTCAAAAACGGATCAAGTTTCTTCTCAGTAAACTAATTTGATAGAATGTTTTGTATTGGAAATGCCCCCAGTTGTTGTAAAAGTGTTTACTGATGTACAAACCACTACTGTTGTTTTGTTCTATCTAATTACTTTGTTCCCTTTCTGGTTTTCATGCTGCAAAACAAAAACAATGGAAAGCACAGCATACTGAAAATTAACTACTTGAGTTCTCCTGCAGAGTATATCCTTCATTATTCAGAAAAATCTTACAGTATTAGGTCTCAAGTACCTTAATCTTTTCAACACAGCAAAATAGCAATAATATATGCATTTATCAAAATATTGCAATACATTTCTTCCAAAGAGAAAAAGAAACATTTCTCTTCCTTTATTTTCAAGAGAAAGGGAAATACAAATTTTTTTACGTAAATTAGAAAAAAATCCCCTACTGTAAATAAAATATATCCATTTTTCAGCTAAGCAGTCAGAAAATCCATAAAATAAAGGTATTTTTGACTGAAACAAAAATATGATCTAAATTGTATATGTACACTTCCATAATATAACACTAACAGTTATTGACATGTCTTTCTTCTACTGTCACATTCTAACTAAAAGCTGGCACAATAGATGGGATTACTTGACTGCCAGATTCAGATGAGAAAAAGGAGCAATAATCCAACTCAAAGAAATATTAATCTATCAGCCAGAAAAGGGTCAATGTTTAATCAAATTACTCATTTTTTAAAACAAATTTATTTTTATTATTCTTAAGCCAGCATTAAATAGGGCTAATTAATTATTTCACAGTATTTTAGATGCTATATGTAAGTGTGTCAGATTTCCATGCTAGCTGTGTGCCGCCTTGGAGGTAATCTGAAGAGGTAATCTTGGAGGTAATCTTTCATTTCTTAAATGAAAATCATTTAACTGAGGCAAGATCTGAATTGTCTGATTTAGTTCTTTAGTCAAACCAAAGGTAATGCTGCATCCCATCTGGGCTCCAGAGTCAAAGCCTGAAGCTGCAAACAGTGCCAGCTCCTGGGCTTTCTGGAGAGGTCCCATCCAGGTCCAGTCAGGAACAGACACAGATACACCAGGGACTGAGCTGNTGTTAGGTAATGGAGAACTCTGTACTGAAAAATTCATCTGCTGAAATGACAACTGTGTGAGATACTGAAACTAAAAGAGTTTCACAGAAGTGAAACAGAAGCACAGAAGTGCAGCAAAATGGCCCATTCTGCATTGTGCAAGGCTCTTTATAACAAAAAGCTCTACAGAGGCACAGACTTACCTACTGCCTCCCTGTGCTTGCTGAAACAGCAGTGAGAAATGGGTTTACCTTTAGGCCAGTAATGAGATTTGTTTTTAGGCCAGAGACTCACAGATACTGAGTTTGTAACTGCAACTGATTCCAAACAGAGCTTCATGTGCTTGCTTTCAACTAAAATATATATGGAGACCCATGCATTTGGATTTGCACTGAAAAGACAACAACCTCTGTGGAAGAAACCTACATGAGAAGTTAAATAAAAGTTTTTTCTCTTACCTAGTTCAATTTTGTGTACAATGCAATTTCATACAAATAAATATCAAAACAGGTCATAAATTTTTCCTCTTTTGCTCCTCCCTCTCGTAGAGATTGTTATTGCCTTGTTCATA